>JAOVVA010000027.1:9130679-9142551 GCA_028565275.1 Leiocassis micropogon | reverse complement strand
CAGGGTCCGGGTTCGATTCCCAGCCAGGCTCGATTCCCGTCTCTGTGTGCATGGAGTTTGCATGTTCTCCCCGTGCTGGGTGGGTTTCCTCTGGGTACTCCAGTTTCCTCCCACAGTCCAAAGATATGCAGGTTGGGCTAATTGGCGATCCTAAATTGCCCATAGTGTGTGAATGAGTGTGTGAGTGAGTGTATGTGTGTGTGCCCTGCGGTGGATTGGCACCCTGTCCAGGGTGTACCCCGTCTTGTGCCCTAAGCCTCCTGGGATAGGCTCCAGGTCCCCGCGACCCTGAATACAGAATAAAGCAGTATAGAAGATGAGTGAGTGAGAGTGTTGTTAATAATGAGTATATTTATGGTGCAACTGAGATTTGTTGTGTACTTCGTAGCTCATTTGGCAACATGTTAATATTCTAAGATTGCTTCCTAGAGCTTGAATTCGGAATTGATTATCTGTGTTTTAACGCAGTTTATCACAGTTTAGCTGGTGTTATACAGTACAATAAAAAATGTATTCATTATTAGATCACAGTGTCGGTGTAGGTCTAAAACAAGTTTGCATATTATGATGTCTTATGGCTGCTCCCGTTGAGGGGTCACCACGGCAGACCAACTGACCCGCACAAGAGTTTGGCACAACTAAAGTGACAGTGCATACGACAAGTAGAAGTACAGGCTGCCCATACATTAGAGCAGCGTGAGGAGTGGCAGCCAGTTGACTGCACAGTCTATTCACAGGTAATGGTACTGTAGCACATATTGGTTTTGGTTATTTTTAAATAAGGATTATTAGGACAGGCTGCTACAGCTGTCACTCGTTTAGCAGTCGAAGAATGACCCTTAAGTAAATGAGTCATTTGGGTTTTTAGTTAATCTTGCAGTAAAACAACTGTTTTCTTTTTCTTGTCCTGTAGCTGGGACTGGAACAACTCACCAGTGTAATCAAATAAATATGTAGAATTGTGTGGGACGTGTTGATGCATTGCGGTGTTTGTTTTTCCCTAATAATAGAACCGCATGGCGAAAATAAGACTTTATCCCAAAACGAATTCGATTGTTAAACGTGTTTAAACGTGTACTTTTTTAAAATGGTGGTTTTTAAAAAAAAAATTCAAGGATTTGTAAAACTGGCCTCTCACAGCAACACAACTGCTATGCATATCTCAGAAGGAAACACCCTGGGGCTCTCCAACATTAAAAGAACTAGACAGCATCCTAAGTATTAATAACAGTGAGGTTTTTTCTGATTGTTGGTTGGTATCTGTGCCTGGGGATAACTTTCTTATCAGTTGTGTTTCAGACGAACTCAACGGAAAATTCACTAGAGACGATGCTAATGGCTAGTATGGCAACAATGCTTTCTAGAACATTTGCAAGTTGTAAGCAGCAAATGTAGATTTTTACTGAAGTCACTATAAACTGGTATAAGGGGCCTTTTGCAGATAAAGAATATAAGTGCATTACCGGTTTACACTCAGCACTAATTGAAGTAAATCCACTTAACACACTCCACAACAATGTCCATAATAATTAATGATGGTGTTTACTATAATCTGTCATTATATATTAATGACTGCTGAATAGGCCTATACTGCCTTTGGTGATAAATAGTACCATTAGGTATAAGTTAATGTTTGAAATATTCTTAATTTTTAGATTTTATAATAACATAAATGATAAATGCACAAGCATTCCTGACAGAAAAACACAATATAATTCAATATTTAGTTTTTTGTATTTATTTGTGTGTCTTAAATTGTGTGCAAGATTTTTTTAGTAACAGCTGTAGTCTTATTTATTTAAAAATATAATCAGAAATGTAACTATGAGATAGAGATGTGGGAAAATCACTTCAGTTATGTATCATGATTCTTTTGTGTGGCAATTCATACAGATCTGGCCATTAAAAACGCACGTTTCGAGAAAAGGGATCCCGCGACTGCGCGCGGCAAGCTGTGAAAATGCCCTTCATTACCTGTAGGGGGCACACTGACTCTAAAATCATTAAAAAATTACACACCCGTAGTGTGTGAAAGGGTATGTGAGGTGTGTGTGTGTGTGTGTGTGTGTGTGTGCGCCCTGCGATGGATTGGCACCCTGTCCAGGGTGTACCCTGCCTCGTGCCCTACGTCTCCTGGTATAGTCTCCAGGCGCCTCACGACCCTGAATACAGGATAAAGCGTTTTAGGCGATGAGTGAGTGAGTTAAAAATAATAATAATAATAAAATAGTAAAATTAAGATTTTGATTTTATTTTAAAGGTAGAAAAAATATTTGTAATTTTAATAAATGTATTTATTTGTTAATTATATGTAAAAAAAAATATATATATATATATATATATATATTGAATTTTCATTTATACATTTGCATTTGAGGTGGTAAAAGGTTGCTGCTCCACTATAATCCTACAGGTGGTGTGTACTTAACTGTCAGCACAACAAATAAATAAGCAACGTTTCTTTAGAATTGTAAGTAAATTTTTAAATAAATATTGAATAAGAATATTTATAAAATCATGATACTATCAGAATTGCAATACAACTTGAATCCTCACCTCTGTATCGTGATACCATTTCGGGTGTGTCCTAGTGATTTCCTGTTGTTGTTGTTTTTTACGTCAAGAAATTGCTTGAATAGGTTTAAAGATTAATGATGAAGGTTAAGGGAAGATAGATAAATCTTCAATATTAAAAAAAAATATTGAATGGTTGATAAAATATTCATATATGTATATTCCATATATTATTTTATTAACATATAGAAGTTGATAAAATATTCATCAATCAGAAAAATAGGATAAATTCATTTGTAAAATGATAAACGGATTAATTGATCACTCAAAAATTAATCAATAGATTAATGAAAAATCCACTTTGCACTAAGGCCACTTCACACCACCATAGAACTGATACTTTTCCTATCACAGCACACTACATTGTGTTTCTTGGATGTGTAAAGAGCACTTTTGTCACAATGGAGGACTGTCTTTCCCTCAGATGCTGGTTAATGACCAGGCTGATTAGCTCAACAAGCTTCAATGTCTCAGTAATTGCAGGATAACAAGATTAGCTTTTAGCTCATGACGAGATTGTTTGTAGTAGTGCACCTGCGCAGTGCCCAAGGGATCTACAGTTGGATTAAACTGGCATGTGAGACATTTATTTTACCCATGTCACATTGTGGTCACTATTATTTTGGTAACACCTACAGTCTTTTTGGCGCCCATAAAAACGAGAAAAGCGAACTCCAACTGTAACGTACAGAACTCTGTATTTAATAAAGCCCTGTCACTTCGAGTTGCTTTTTATTTCCTTTATCACTGTTATGCACTTTATCACTGTTATGTGTCAGGTCAGTTAGTTTATGCAAGCCCATCCACTCCACTCATCCTGCATGTCTGTGGCTGTGACACTGCTACAACTTTAAAGGGTTGCCTTGTATTTTAGCTAATGTGGCCACAGGAGCTGACCTCATATGTCACAAGCAATCAGATCCACTTCTGTCTAGCCTGAGCCTCGTTTGTCTTAAAGATATTTTCATTGCCATGTGCTACTCTCTGTCTTGCTCCATCCATGCTAGAACACGCACATGCACGCGCGCACACATGCACACACTCCACCCCGGGGCAGTGGGATGAGATGGCCCAATTAAATATTCCCCCAGATGGGGGTGCTAAAAGCAGACAGGTAGGGGGTGGAAGGTGGCGTGCCAGCCATCCTCGCCCTCCATGGTGCATCATCTTGGTACTGTGACCTAAT
Organism: Leiocassis micropogon; assembly: GCA_028565275.1. Lineage (NCBI taxonomy): Eukaryota > Metazoa > Chordata > Actinopteri > Siluriformes > Bagridae > Leiocassis > Leiocassis micropogon. Next base: position 9,138,791 of record JAOVVA010000027.1, on the reverse strand, counting down.
TTAGTCTGCCAGTGTAATTTAGCACACCAGAAAAGGCTAGAATAAACGGTTTAACCCGGTGCAGGCAACACAGTAACAGACCGCACCCCAGAAAAATCTCCTAGAATGATGTATTTATACCATCATCTATAAACGGAATGCTCCAAAAGTCTGGTTCACTTAAATTTGGCCAATAAATAGGCAGTAATTTTGTTGAGTGTTTTAAAATTTAAATATGTTAATACCATGTACAACAACAAACGGCCGAGTATGTGACGTTGTACAGTAGATCATCAATACTTGCTTCTTCTTTTAAATATTTAATGGGTAGAGTTTTTATCTCTATGTATTTTCCTGTTTTCTCATTTATTTACTCACTCATGTATTAATTTGATTATTTATGAATTGATTAATCTACAGTCACTTTATTCTGGTCAGGGTCTTGGTGAATCAGGAGCTTGGAAACACAGAGCTGGAGACAAGAATCTAATATGTTAGCCAGACATGAACAACTTGTCTATGTGATGGAAGAAATGAACACCTTAGCTCAAAGGGCAAAGGGCAAAAATGCCCTTATCATCAGAGGATAAAGATTGTGGTTTTATATACTTGCTCCATCCTTTGAAATGTAACAACTTTTTGAAAGCTCATAGTCTTGTTGTTCATTTGAACAAGTACCTCTCTTCCTGTATGTACTGTATCTGTCTGACCTTTCACCTTACACTGGACTCAGCTCTCCTCTTTGCAGCCTAAAATCATCATGCACATCATATTAAGCAGTACCTACACTTCATCCTTTCCTCTACAAATACATGTCTACTGATCCTAGCTTTTGCTCAGAAACAGTAGGCTAATTGGGGCAATTGGAGAAAAACGAGCCAAGCGCTAAGAAAAACAGGGTCATCTTGGCAATCCGAAGGAGTCATAATCCATAAAATCTTATGATTGTAGTTTGCATTTTAAATTGCCTTAAGGTGTGTTTTATTCAGCATTTGTTAAATTCCTTTGTTATTGAAGGCCACGCTAAAGGTAGATGTAATGCCACACCACTAACACAATTACATACACAGCCAAATTTACGTTATAATTAATAATGTTTTTCTTATTCTCCCCATAGATGACAAATCCTGCCATACAGAATGACTTCAGTTACTACAGGAGGACCCTGAACCGCATGAGAATTAATAATGTCCCAGTAAGTACATATAAAAAGCTAATTGTCCTAATTCTGTTCTCGTATTCTTATTCTAGTACATACAGTATCTTATTCCATTCTCACCGTCTTACTTTGTAAGACGTACGTAGATACATCTTATCTACGTAAGATGGAAGGAAAAATTTATTTAGTTATGAATCACAGATGATCATCCAGTTACTGGAATTGGCTTGTTTTTAGCTTCAGGGTAGCCTTGAATATAACCAGTTCTGTGCCGAATACATGAGCATCCGAATGGTGCAACAGAAACATGTTTTTATTGCATTATATTATCAAAAATTGCGTGCATTAAAAAGCCCCTTTTCAGCCTTTTTTCTCCAAAAACTGCGAGCAAATGAGTCTCTAAACCAACTCATTACACACGCTTACACCATTTTAACACCAAGAGCACAAATTAGTCTTGGAAATTGCGTGCATTGTAAGCCGCGTGTGCCGGCATTAGGAGCTGTATGCACCTGCGTTCCCGCAACTGATCAACACACTCATTGTCAAATGGAGTTTTGGAGACTTTGGGGGCATTTAAGGTGGTACACTGTTGACATTTCTTTTTACACCTACTGTAGATGCGCTACATTCTAAACTATTTCTACCTTGCCTTTCTGTGTGGTAGGAGTGAACTATTGATGACATAACAGAGATGCCTCCGCCGCTTTAAAAATGTAGCTCTATTTTTTATTTTTTTTTATTTATTTAAGTCAAACATCAACCTCTTGTATTTTAAGTTATTTTGTTTTGTTTAAATGCTGCCTTTGGTTTTTAAATGAGAAAACTAATGTTATAAGCAATGGGCCACATTTAATTAATCATGTTTATTTCAGATGTGAAGCCATTGAATAAAGTTTATGTATAAAACTTTTGAGTTATTACAACTTTATTTAAAGGTTCTTAAAATTGTAACAAAATCGGGGCAACATAAAGAATATTAAATCTTCAGAAACTTACAGAATCACAATGGAAATTGAATCAGCACTGAGGTACAGTATGGTGATAATATTGTATCAGGTGGTGACAGGTGATTCCCATTCCTATTATCTACTTTATATGTGTTGTCTTAACCACATATCGATCACACACCCCATACACCCCCCCACCCCCACCCCCCGCGCACACACACACATACACACACATCTGTGGTTTGGAGACTACTGATGCTAAGAAACGGCCACCAGATAAGTAAGATTGCACTGAAAACTACATTCACTCACACACACACACATACACACACACACTCATGCACCTGAACTACTGCACATGCACTGTCCCTTGATACACATTCTCTTGGGATCTAAAATCTGAACTGAGATCTGCCTAAAATTCACCCCTGAAATACTTCCTGTGCAGATCTCAGAGGAGTGGGCTTGGTGCTTGGTAATCCCCTCTCATTCCTCCCTGCTGAACTTAGTGACCCCCTCATCCATGGCAGATCCCTAGAGCCCTAGCACAGTCATTCAGCTCACTAGCCGTAAGCAACGACAACGTAACTTGTGTTAAATTTGGGACATGTTTTTTGGCTTTTACTCTACCAGAGTCTGCAGGTGTATGTTTTTTTTTTTTAACTGTGCATTCAATCGTTATATTAAATACATTAAATATTAAATATGGAGCAAAGAGAATTTTAGCAATGATTCTAAATTTCTATGTTTTCAGGACATTTGTTCTGGCCCAGGTTAAGCAGTTCTGTTTATCACACCATGTGCATAATCATCACACCACTTTATCAGCCTCTCTTTTGACTACCGCAGCTCCTGTACATCAATAATAACATAGCACATAAAAAATGTATTTAATTTTTAAAGTGCTGTGTTATCAATGATGTATTAGTAGGAGTCCGCCTTACTCATGGAGATGTACCGTCCTGCAGAGTTTAGTTCTAATGTACCTGATTCTAAGACTTAGTCAGGTGCTTCAAGAGTATCTCAAAACTGCATGTAGATGTTTAATTATAATTTGCATCAGGAGTGTTGAGCGGTCATCAGATATTTACACTGGCAAACTCTGTTTATATCTCTTTTGAATGATTACTTCTTGAGTTTAAACCTGTTGATCAGTTATTAGTTTTGACAAAATGCCGTCATCTGTTTTAAGATTCTCAGTTTTTCCTCACATTGTTATCTTTTCCTACACATAAATATGGGAAAAATGTGTCTTTCTTTGCAGGCGGAAGGAGAAAACGAGGTCAACAATGAGCTAGCCAATAGAATATCTCTATTTTATGCAGATGCCACACCCATGCTGAAGACTTTGAGTGACGGCACAACAAAGTTTGTATCTGAGGTATGAAATGCCACAATTCTAATTTAAATTAAGCAACACACACGCAATCTCCCTAGCAGTAAGGCACTAGAAGGAGAAAATGACCGAGAAAGGCATACTCTTCATTTAATTATTAATTTATTTATTTGTTTATTTATTTATTTTTATACAGAATAAGAACTTGCCTATTGAGAACACGACAGATGTCCTAAGCACCATGGCAAGTGTGTGTAAAGTCATGCTGGAGACACCGTAAGTTGTTCATCCTCTCTTATTCGGAATAAACATACTGTATCTAAGGTATTTGATACAAGATCTCAGTGTGGACACTTTGACTCTCTGCAGTGAGTATCGTAGCCGTTTCAGCAGCGAGGCCACTGTGTCATTCTGTTTGCGCGTCATGGTGGGCGTCATCATCCTCTATGACTATGTACATCCTGTCGGTGCTTTTGCTAAGTCCTCCAAAATAGATGTGAGTATATTTAAGCTGCCTAATAATGTCTGAGTAGTTTAAGTCAATAGGTATGATTTTAAAGGAAGTTTAAAAGTGTATACATTTTGTTGATGCATCATAAATGTATGTATGCTGCTAAAAGATGTTATGTTTTAGGCATAACTCTTCCATACCATTTTAAGCAAAAACTAGCTTAACAAATAAAACATCTATATAGTAAACATGGAATTTAACCAGAAAACACGCACAAATCAAGCCTGTGACTGTTCATTGTACATTATAGTGTGAATCATTATTCTAACCTGCAATATTTGTGTCACCGAGCAGATGAAAGGATGCATTAAAGTTCTCAGAGATCAGCCGCCAAACAGTGTGGAAGGCTTATTAAATGCTCTCAGGTAGGAAACAGAGAACACATCTTCTGCACTGGAACCATATAAAAATGTACACAGATGAACCATAAGATTAACCTCACATAACAACATATTAACATTATCAATTATATACTGTACCAGTACACTGGTAACGGCTTCATGGGCACCCAAGGATCATTTATGCCTGTTGGGAGCAAAGGTCCGCTCGTCTGGTCCGATCCCACAGAAAAGTCAATGCAGCACAGCTGGCCTGGCAGCCAAAAGAGCCCAAGGCCGCCGACTCGGCCTCCGAACACCCCAGATCCCAATCTGATTGAGCGCCCATAGGTTGCCCTGGACAAACAAGTTCGACCCAGCAACCTACAGCATCCAAATAATCCACTGTCAAATAAACTAAACGTTTAGCTTTTGAGAGCCAAGTAAGATCATGCTTTGGATGAACCACCTTCAAACAAATGTATATAATGGAAAAGCTGAATTATTGTGTCTGTTTATTTTATGCAATATTTTTTGCATTTTTAATGAAGCAGGCATGAAGCATAGTAATGCGCAATAATAAAATCTCAGTTTGTCATATTAATCTATTTACTTATTTATTTATTATACCCTGATTAAGGGTTGTGTCATAAGTCTACTAAAAAATTGTTTTCTGCGCAGGTACACGACAAAGCATCTGAATGACGAATCAACTGCGAAGACCATTAAAAGCATGTTGCAGTAAGCAGCATAATGGAGATACACACCACTGGCCTCAAACAAGTGTTCAGGGGACACACTCCCTCCCAAGCAACAGCAATGCACAGAATGTCTTTTTTTGTTGTTGTTTCTTTTAGTTTTTTCTTTCTTTGTCAAAATCAGACATACAAGTAAGACCAGTTAATTATTTCTAAAAGTGCATACTATTTGCATTTGGTGTTTCTTTTTGTGCCAAATCACTCTTTGCAGAAATCTTGGTTTTAACACGTATAGCCATACTAATGATGGCAGCTACATAATGTGCAAAAAATATCTCTATATATTTTGTGATTAATAGGTTAATTTTGCTTGTTTCCCTATTAAAGGGAGGGAGAGTGTTTTTGACTTGAAAATAAAAAAGACATACAGTATATTAACAGAGAAATATAAATATATATTTTATTTTGTTTGATTTAATATTTAATATCATGTCCTCTGCATGACAATGTCATATTTAAGAAAAAAACAACAACTAGTGTTTCAAAATTGTCTGACTGCTTGGTTTGTGTGCAAGTTCCAAAAAAAAGTGAATTTAAATTATGTTCTGCTTTTAAAATGGTACTAGTCAAAACCGAGGTTTTCAAATTGTAGTAGTGTTTAAATTTTATATTTTTTATAGGTTTTGATTTATGTTTTGTTTTTGTTTAGTTTTTTTTGTTTTTTTATAGTTGTGATTGTTTTTTTCCTTTGAAAACTAGTTTCGATATTTCTGGTGAATTAAATGTGGGTTTTTGATGTATGATGACATGAAATTTGATGTTTAATTAAAAGTTGCTTTCTTTTTGTACATAATGTTTTATTTGGATGATTTGTTTCAGTGTTTGTTGGGAATCATTATTTTAATTGTTTTTATGTGTGTGGTTTTGCAATTTAATACACTTTAAATGAACTTATTCAAAATATTTTCACAAAGAAAAGCCAGGTTATTGTTTATAAAATCCTACAACAGTCTTATAAACTAAGTATTTCTTTTAAAATATTTCATGTGTTTACAACAGTGCAATCCATAAATATGGCATTTATATAAATATCTATCAATATAGTATATATATATCACAATTATTAACTATTACATTAAAAATGACAGGAAACGGGTAGTTTTTGGAGTTGTGTTGGAAGCAGGAAAAATGTAAGGACCTAAACTATTTTGTCAAGGGCTAAATTGTGAGGCTAGATAATGCCAAAACAGCAGGTCTTGTGAGATGTTCTTGGTGGTTTCTTGTGTTTCATACCTACTGAAAGGGGTCCAAGGAAAGACAACGGTAAACCAGCAATAAGGCTCTTTAATACATATTGGGATCGGAGGCTAGCCGGTCTGGTCTGATCCCACAGGAGAGCTACTCCATCAGTGGGCCATGGGCACACAAGTCCCTGTTGCCAGTTCACCAGTTGACCTTTCTTAGACCAGTTTTTGGTAAGCGCTAAACACTGCATACAGGAAACACCCCACAAGATCTGATGTTAACCAAATATGGCTGATCTTTGTAAATAAAAAAGCAAACTTCTAAAGCCATCAATTCCCCCAACTAATTATTGATTGGCGCTTGTTAAATCTCAGTGTGCAGCTTGACTTTAAAATATTAAGCCTTGTATTTCCCTCACAACACTCCCAGCCCTCTTGGTCAGCAATACCAAATAATATAACAAGGTGGCACTTCCTTTTTGTTGGGGTAGACTACAGCTGAATGTGTGTTTAGAAGAAGATCTTTTGCCACGATGCTTCTCTGATTACCTCCACTGCTTGAACTTACTTTCCTCAGTAGTGAGTGGTGCTGGGTGTGACTACTACAGTATATTCTATAGTTCACGTATAACATACAGTGTGGAATTCCCCTTTCAGATGTTTTCTTCTGCTCTCTAAGCTCACTTGCTATTTTAGAACTGATGCTGATGACAGACATTGGCTTAAAACAATAAAGTTGGAATGATGTTCAATATTCTCTTGCTATTCAATGTTTTTTATGATCCTCGTTCACTTTTTATATACAGTATGTAACATGAAAACATATCACCAAGTGGACAGAGAAATCCTTGTTGTGTCACTTGCCTGAGAAGCACAGGCGGCTCATAAGGATCACCATCGATTGTCTCATTGTCATCGCACCTTTACTCCATCTGCAACTCCTCCCAAACCATTCATGGAAATTTGACCGAACATTTACTAGGAAGCATTGAGGCGAACTAGCTATTATATTTTTTAGAAGTAGTCTGTCCAGTGGGCAGTCTTCCTTGGAAGACTTGTAAATATTGTACAGGTTGACTTATGTGTACTCGGAGCTTTTGGAGAGCACAATGTACCTGTACAAAACAGTTCAATTTATTGCTCTTTGGGATTTAACCCAGGAAGTTAATGGAGCTGATATTCTAAAGAGAAACTTACAAGATTTACAGCACTTACAGTACAGGACACCTCCTTGGTTTATTCCCCTCACCTCTTGGCTAGACAGTACCAGAAAGTTTTTAAAACTACCTTCAACCCTGTTAATTACACTGTCGGTCAGTACCTAGTTCTGCCAGTCACAAAAGGATATGTGTTAAATAAACAAATCATTATCTGTTGATAGTAATTAATGTTTGCAGAACCATTGTATAAAAGCATGCTATGTTCAGCAATACAGCACTATCTCTTGTGTGATATTGCTTAATTAACTGTTATACCAATACAGGCAGTTAATTCAATTCAGTTCAATTTTATTTGTATAGTGCTTTTTACAATGGTCATTGTTACAAAAAAGCTTTACAGAATAAAAAAAAAAAAAGGAAAATTAGTCTGAAATGTGTAAGAAAATCTGTCTACTGTAAATCCAAATGATCAGATAAGAATTGAAAGAAACCTTGAGGGGAACCAGGCCCAACTGGGTGATGTCAAATAGCAGGGATTGATCTGCAGTCATACTGTGTGTTAGGTGGCTGGAAGTTCATATAGCAGAAGACGTGTTTAAGTTAATACGGAGTCCAGTTTCATTATTGGAGGCTCAGGTACAAAACTGTTTGTAGGAATTTCAGTCCAGAACTACTCAATTCAATTCAATTCAATTTTATTTGTATAGCGCTTTTAGCAATTGTCATTGACGCAAAGCAGCTTTACACAATCAAAAGAA
>JAOVVA010000027.1:9112631-9126762 GCA_028565275.1 Leiocassis micropogon | reverse complement strand
CAGTCGCCCCCCCCCCCCACCAAAACCACCAAAAATCACTTCCTCTAATGAATTCCTTTAATTGGTATGGTCTCCTCCAAGAACCTTTTAACCATAATGCAGGGTTACCGGAGCATCATGGCATTGCGGGAGGTTTGAGAGACTGATGGAAATGTTAATAGTTTTACATTAAATTACTATTTTTGCAATGTAAGTAAAATAGAAAAAGTGCAAAATAACAGTAAAAAGTGAACAAATACACAGAAAAGCGTATAGCTGAAATATATTATGTTATAATGGTGGTGCTATGTTTTTGGTATAACCTGACAAAAAGGTTTAGCAAACACTTGCATATTTGTTTAACACATCCTCGACAGTTTAACAAGGAATATGGAACGATCTTCACATGATTATTATTGGTGTTGGTGTGATGTGTTTCTAGAGTAAACGTAGGGGTTTGGTGAACAACTAAAATGAGCCCCCCAGCTAGTTTGTTCCTTGTGAGTATTAAAATACATGTTGTCTCAGCTTGAAATAGTAATAGAATAACAGTTCCAGAAAGATGCAAAAACCCCAGCCTCAGGCTCTACTTTTCTATTGGCTCAGGATTGGCAGAACTGCAGGGATAACATTCACCTAGATGAACCTGGCACAAAGCGAAATTTGAGGAGGTGGATGTAAAAAAAAAAAAAAAAAAACACACAAAAAATACCACACAGCCGGAAAGTAAATGCCTTTTTGTTACATTTCAATAAGTCAACTTTTTGGTCTTAAATCCCACTGAATTGCCTCAGTGCACATTTGTCATTATTTTAGAGATTAAACATTTTTTCATTTTCTTATTTCCCAAATCTTCAAACATTTTTTCATCACACATCTCTACCTCAATATTTATTGTGTGGCCATGGAAAGCATGATCACCTTCAGCCTCATCCAGATAAACAAGCTTCTGTCCAATTGTGCATGACCTTGCAGTGCTCTTTCATCCCAACTGCCATCACAAAAGACCCTGCCAGCTTTTTAATACAAGTGTGTGTGCTGATTGTGTACTGTATAAGCCACTCCAATTTAGCTGAGGTGTAAAAACTCGCCATTCTTTGTTTCTCTAGTCATCTAAATATGCCTGTTGGTCGTGATCCAGCAAGGTTCACGCCTTCTCCCCACTCTGGCCCCTTTCACTCTTCTGTTCTGTTCTGGGAAAGCAAGCAAGAACAGAACTGTTACTGCATCAAAACTGTTAAGTCCATTGCCTGTAATCTAATTGGCACAGAGAGGCGTTGTATTGTCAGCAGGCAGAAGCGTGGAGGCTGCAATCATGCCCACCCAGAGGTTTCCTGTCTGTAGTGTTGCCTCAGTCAGGAAGATAGTGGAGCCCACCATTCAAACAATTCTGTGTAATATTCTGTTTACTACTTACAGTGCATGTCACATTGGCTCAAGCCTTCTCAATACTACAGCAATGTACTAACATGTTAACCTCCTTCAAATACCTGAGGATCTTAATGATGTCAGGTTTATATGCAGAGGTAGTAGATGTCGTTTAAGATTATAACTGAGATAATGATAATTTGAAATAAATGCGATTTTTTTTTTTTAATATAATCTTGTCTGAGACATACTGTGTAATAACATGTTCTCCATATCAGATAATACCATGAAGGCCCTCTAATGACAGCCCTGCGATTAAAGAAAATTACCGTGCTCTGTTTTTCTCATCAATCAGTGTGGTCCCACAAACAGAAACATCGTTCCTATTGCTTTAGGTAGCATGATTTTTTTTTTTCTGTTAGTTTGCTTCATAAATAAAAAGCTTTATTTATTTTTTCCTTCGCTATCAGCTGCACAGTGGTGTACAGTAGTGGTTGGCACCTTCAGGTTCCAGGTTCAATTCCCACCGCAGGTCTGTGTGCATGGAGTTTGCATGTTCCCCCCGGGTTTCCTCTGGTCCAAACCCATGCAGATCAGGTTAATTTGTTGCTGAAGACTGTTAGAAATTTGTCATCAACTGTCTTTGGTCACAGTGGCACTAAACAGGTTGCCAGTGAGTATGGCACATTTTGCATTTTAATGTCATCAATCTCAACTCATAAACAAAGAATTCTTTTACAAAGTACAATTTTAGTGTGTGAGAACAAAATCATCGCAAAGTTATCATTACTTTAGTAGGTTTTTATTTTTCATTTTACATTATTGTAATTTTAACACTCAATAAACTCTTAATAAACTGTAGCCTTGCTTGTTAATGATGTGCTTTCCTCATGGGTGAACCTTACACCAAAAGCATTTCTAAAAGTTTTTCATTCTTTTATCATCTGTCAGAAATGATTTTATATAAATTTTATGCCTCTATTTTAATCAGTGTTTTTATTCGCTCAGATTTTTTAGGGCAATCAATGAACATATTTTTTATTATGGTGATATGTGCAAATGCATAGCACAGCTTTTATCATGGACATTTGTTAAATATGCCACTCTGAAAAATTACCACAATGAATACAGGTAAAGTGATATTTTACAAATACATTGGGATCAATGTCTGCAGTGAGCGTTTATACCATTTAATATTTTTCAACAAACTAGATCTTGAAAAATGGTAGGAAAAAACCTCCCAGATAGCAAAAAAGATCAGATATGATGCAGATCTGTTGGAGGCAAAAGTAAACGAGGTGCTACAGTAGTTCATGGCTGGTGCTGCTGTAGTATGGTTCAGAGACGGTTCAATAGTGAACCTCCTGAGAACTGGTTTTATTATTCCAAGAGCTGGAGAGTCAAGTCATTACGTCACTGTATATGCCTGTGTGCGTCTCTACATTCCCAGCAATGTTAACGGCGATAGCGCGCTTCCATGTGGCTTTGCGAGCAGTTCTCCTGGAAAACATTCCTTGAAAGTATTTGAGCTGCACAGTGCATATTGAGTCCATTTTTAAAAGATGCCGGTCACAAACTTTTAATTGGTCTTGATAATCCTGCCCCCAGCCCCTGACTTGAGCGGCTCTTTGTTTTAACCCAGCAAAGTGTTGGTGCCTCCATGGAACAGTTTTTTTTCTGTCTGGAAAACAAAGAACTGGTTTAAAATTTGCCACCAAAAAGGCTTGAAAGTGATCAAAGTTGGGTCCAGATTGGAGTTATCTGCTATCTGAGAATGCATCGATCCTGCCATTTAATATATAGCCTTTTGCTTTCCTTTTTTGAATATGCTTCACCAGAAAATAAGAATCTATTGTGCTTTTAAAACTCATTTGGAAAAACAGAGTTCAACTTAATTCTTGAGAACTTACTTAATGACGTGCTTAATGATTAGCTGATCAGATAAATTAGTCATGTAATTCATTTAGATCCCCAAAGATGGCGTTAAGATCCTTTAATATGAAGTGAAACCCCACTTTAAATGCATATTCATTTTTATAATCATCATGTAATATCCAATGGTGTGGACCTACTGTACAGTAATAGGGGTACTTAGTAATAGGGGTCACCATTGCTGGGTGCAATTTCACCTTACAGGGGCCACTGCAACTTTCTTAAGGATAAACCAGTACCTGGAAATAAATGAATGATTTAGTGAAATTAATATTTACTGGCATCCATTGTATTTCTATTTGTTTTATAATGAATGTCTGAGTTAAGTTTTTTATTTTAAACTTCTTTCATTTACATGTTTTTTCTATTCAAACTTTCAAACTTTAAAACTTTCAACATCATCATAATCATCTCGTAGATTGCTTACTAGGCAAGCCAAGTCCAATGTTGCTGTCCATGATTCCTTTATACGGGTTTTCCTATAGTATCAATATAGAGTTTAATAGAATATCCTGAAAATGTGAGTGAGAATATAGTCATGCACTTTAAATGAATCCAAAAAGGATGATTTTATTTCCTCATGTTAAGTGTCAGTATGCTAGTAATTTCCCTTTTTCACATCAGCACTGCATACCACTGCTAACTCCACTTGAATATAGGATAAAGGACAGATAAAGCTGAACGAATGCTCGATTTGCAGTCATTGTAACTCATATTCATGATTATTGAGATACACAAAATAGTAATCTTTTTTACAACTGGATGTCATTGTATAAGCAATGCAAGCAGATTTTTAAACTGTCTTTACTTTCTGATTCCACTGCACAGCGGCTTAGATTGCATTCATACTCACAATCTCAATGCACACAGTTTCCAGTTAAAAAAAAGGTTAATCAGTCAGCGAAACAGTGGCATTTCATCACACTGCGGTTCAGATGGCGTTGTGACGGTTACTCGTCTGTTATAGCTATATAAATCATTGAGACAGTCCCCGATGACTTTGCAATGTACACTGAGGGTGTGAGCTGGGCATTTCGGCTTGTTAGTCATGTCCGATTTCATGAATGGAACATTGAAAAGTATTGCGGGTTGTGTGAAATTGTACCGGAAGTAGCTCCATTTAGCCACAGAGGTTTGAGTTTCGAGCAGACCTTCCTGATCAGGGTTTTCTGACTGCTGGCCATGTGTCCTGTAAGTTGTTTCTGTCAGAAAAGAGGATATTGAGCCACTAAGAAGGGGGAAGTGTGAAAGGGAACTGTCATTCAAAAAAACTGTCAAAATTTAATGACAAGTACAAGAGAACAGTAAAGTTGTTAAATTTCAGCTTGTGGGAGAAGTTGCTTATACTTTATATATTATGAAATACTGGCAAATCTAACTACATTTGGCCAAAGAATGAATTAAGGAATGAATACACAGGTAACCCCCAACTTCTAAACTTAGCTTTTTGAGGAAAGCCAGATAAAGCACTTTTATAAGCAGATCAGCTTTCTTTATTTAGAACATAAACTGCATTGCTTCGGTTATACATATTGTATGAAGAGTTACAAATAAACCACAGCGATTTCTGCTTAAAAAATTATTATTAAACTGATAGAAAGGGCTATTTTTTATCAGAAGTATTTTAACTGATCCCACACCTACATGGAAAAGAGATCCATCAGTTTAAGATAAAATATACCTTTCTTCGTCCCACAGTGGGGAAATTTCAACATTACAGCAGCTAAGAACAAAGTGCAAACATAAAGTAGTGACAGTTCTGTGTATTAAGACAAAAAGAGAAAAATAGACATAATCAAAAAAATTATTTATTCAAAGTGCATTGTATAAATACAAAGGAAGGGGGGAAAAGCAATCCAACACAGTATTTACACTTTCAATCAAATCAAATTGCACTAGGTAATATAATATTGCACAGTTAGGAAAAAAAGAGATGTTATTGCACAGATGTCATGAGATAATATAGCTATTATTTAGGATATTGTAACTATATTGTAAAAAAAAATTAAGGTATTGTAACAACAGTATTATTGCAACAACAGTATATCACAGTAATAATGACAGTATGCGGTGAGTGGTTCACTGGGAGCAGTTCTGATTGTACAGTCTAATAGAAGCAGGGAGAAAATTAATTTCAATTAATTCCTTCTCTTATCATATGATTATTTTCAATTTCCCCCCAAGGATTGGTAATACAACAACAAACACACAATCATGAAAAAAGATAAAGTGTCAGACAAAATGGTTACTAATAATGAAAGACTGAATGAATGACTGACTGACTGAATGAATGAATGAATGAATGAATGAATGCTTCCCAGTGAGCACACACTAGCCACAGGCTGTCTGTTAAAATTCAAGGCTCCTTAAGAGGTCTTTGGATTAAAAAAAAAATGATATTGCTAATTACTCCACAATAATTACTAAATAAAATGAAGGAAAGAAACTATTTTTATTTTTTTATTTTTTATTTTTGAAAATATAAGTAATAAGTATTATAAACTTATATAAAAAAAATTTTTTTTGCATGTTTTCTTTATGACACAAGGGAGTTAAAAATCATAAAAGCCAAAAATATGTTGTTAAAATTATTTGGGTTATATAAGCGTAAATTTTGCTTAGATTTTTCACTCCATCTCCTACAGTTTTCTCACAATGGATAAATCATCCTGAAGTTGTATTTGTCTTTATTTAAGTATGCAATTAAGTATTATATAGCACATTTCAAGTTGTTTTAAATTGCAACTTTGTAGTGGCTCAAACAGAAAGTGGGGCCAGCAAATTAAATCAAGAATTTTAATTTTATTTTATTGAAGTTATCATCTGTTTCTTTTACTCGAAAATCTGGTGGCAACATGTTGTGCTTTGCTGAATAGGTGTTGAATGCTTCCAAAATGAAGTTATTACAGTTTTTAAATTAAATGCTTTATTATAGACAACCTACTGTCAGAAAATTATGATTGCCAAAATGAATAAAAGGCCAAATATGGAAAAAATAATCCACTTCATTCTTTTTATTACAAACACTTTTCTACTGCTCTGGAACCTTTAAGGCAAATTATTATATCATGAGGACTGTAATCAATGACATTTTCCGTTTTTCTATGTTTAGTGCTCAAAATAGTAATTAGTTGTATTTATACATTGTATTTTAATATTAAATATTATATAATATATAAGTAAGTATACTATAAGTAATTGTAGTATAGTAGTAGTATATTATAAATGTATTATTTTTTGCTGAGATATTCTGCGCAATGAATAGTCTGCATAAGCTTTATAGAACACCACTTTAGAAAAGCATATTCCTTTGTTTGTTGAGAAATATTGCAAAAAAAAAAAAGTGGTTTTATTTTTAAGCTTAAGTTGGGCTAAATTTATAGTGCAGTTCTACTGCAAATATAAGGTATTGCAAAAATGTGCACCACTGGAAATTAATTTCCAACAAAAACACAAAAAAAAGAATAAAAATGTGCCAGACTTTATATGTTCCTAAACAGTTTGCTACTTTTAATTGTGGTGGGAATTTGCTGAAACATGTCACCACTCCCCTAGGGCTTCCAGGAGCTGTTCTGGAAGTAAAAGTAAAAATCTTGCCCTTGAGTGACTTGACTTTTTTCTTTTCGTTTTTTTAATCATTCTCTAGAATTCACACTTATTGTGAAGCACTTTCTAAGCAAGAAATAATAGCCCCAGCCAAACTACTCAGTATTAAACTGAACTACATAAGACATAAGACTATTGGTAATGCTGTGGTTCTTGGATTCACAAACGTTTAAAAAGTGACCAACATCAAGGCATTTGTAAATGAATTTTTTAAATGTATTTATTTATTTTCCTAAAAGAGAGCTTAGCATTGTTATTTCAGCAAATCTGTAAACACACATTCATTTATGTGAATACATAACACAGAACTGCAATATGAATGACAAGAGCAAAATTAATTTAAGATTTGATTTTCTCAATTTTATGCCCATTTTAATTGGGTATGATCAAAGAAAACAACAAACTTGATGATAACTGGCTTAAAACATTCTTTAGATCATTTCTGTTGAATCTGTGGTTTATGTTTTTCCAGTTCCCCGATCACAAATTCAGTTTCTACCTGCAATTAATGCTCATTTGCTCCTTGCTATTTCTAATCCATTTATCTACAATTATCTACGTATACCACTTATCCTGTGTTGGATTGTACTGTATGTACCTTAGAGCACCAGGCAAAGTACTCCTAGGACAGGGCACAACCTGGATGAAACCCAGCAAGCATGGGGAAGACATGCAAACTTCACACACACACAAGACCTGAGGTGAGATTTAAACCCCTAACGCTGGAGGTGCGAGGTGACAGTGCTAACCATTCAGCTATAATGTCTTTAAAAATAACAAATACTGCAAATTAATCATAAACAGATGGTGTAAGCCAGCCATGGCTGATCATGATACTGAATAGAAGGGCCTTTAAGGGACAAAAGAATTGTATTAGCGATCAGTAACTTGGCATTACTTTTAAAAACCAATTACAGCAATTAGAAATGATTTGTCTTTTACAATTGAGTACAGGAAAGTTAAATAGTACCGAGTGAAGTTGTAGCAATGGACCATGTGGAACAAGCATTTCATATTTATTTTTTTTCTTTCTGGTAATTGCACTGCAAGATACTAAACAGAGAATGAATACACACATATATCCTTGAAATATCAATCAATCAATCAATAAATGAATGAATACATTTCTATTCCTGCTATGAGACATGCAGGTCATGATCCAAAAATAAATAGATTTTTAAAAAAAATTTTGGACTACATTTGTTCAGTGGGACATCAGTGTTTTGTGTCATCACTGGATATAAATGTAGCATAGAAGTGATTGTAAGTTTACTTTAAAAAAAAAGCTGCATTAGTAGTAGATCATTTTAGAATTACTGAAAGTATAAATAACACACACACACACACACACACACACACACACACACACACACAGACACACACACACACACACACACACACACAGACACACACTTATTTATGCATTTGCATTGCCTTGGGCCTGCAGGTGGAGTCATCGCACCAACTTTGCTATCCTTTGCTACACTTTCATAGCGCAGTGACTGTGACCCCGGTGCAGGGAGAAAAGACTGATTCAGCACATGCTCACACACAGCCTCACCCTACTGCCAAACATAACACCACCCCTACAAACAGACACAGAGCGTCACAGAATCAAATGTGGCCACGCTCCCGTTGGAGACACTGCCAAATACATATCATTTACATTGCCGTACCAAACCTGCATCAGTCACCTTTTCAGCTGCAATGCTCAATCATAAAAGTTAAAATTAGATGAAAATTTACATGAACACTGTATAAAGATAGTGTGACAGTTGTCAGTTTGCTGTTTGTTGACATTCTCTTATAGGTGTAAATCTTATTGTGCCATTGTAAATTATTTAGATGGCTTGGTAAGCATATGTTACCTAAATATTATATTATAACCTGGAATGCTTTGGACAGTAGACTTTCAATATACAGTACAAAATCTGGATCTTTTTGAGGGGAAAAAAAATGCTATTTAGGCCATCTCAGTGATGAATATCTATTCACATTTTCAAACTTTCAAAGACAGAATTTATTCTCATTTTTTTTTACACACAGAACTTTTATTTTCCTCCAGAGACATAACCGGGTCACCATTGGCACCAAGAGGACACCAATGTCAAATATTGACAGGTACCGCAAAGTGGAATGTGAGGGGTGCTTCAAATATATTTGATAGCTTATTAATTTTTCGTCACTCTCTCTTAAGGTGAGGGTAAAGACCTTGTCCATGATGGAGAAGTTTAAGTATCTTAACTTGTATTCATGAGTATTTGAAAAAGTACATTATACTATGAATGGACTAGGTCAGTAAAAGCAGTGTTATAGTCTTTATACTGTTCTGGCATAGTGAAACATGAACTCAGATTGTGTTAGAAATGACAAATACATATTTTTTTGACATAATCTTTTGGCTTTTCAATATACTTTGTCTATCTGTCAACAAGCTATCTTATCGCATCGCTGTCTTCGTTTATTCATCAGAGGTGAATGTCTGTCCTCTCCTTTCAGGGGTCGAACAGGTGAAAGTCCGATGAAGCAAGATCAGGACTATAGGGAGGATGCTTTCACATCTCAAAACAAAACGTTTCTGCAGAGTGTTGACAGTGTAGGCAGAAGTGTAGACTTGGATGAAGTTTAAATATAACTGGAGTTAGTGATATTATTATTTCAGGTTAAAGCCCACATAAATGTCTGCCTGTCTTTCTGCATGGCAGAACTCTCTGCCTACCTTATTAATACAAAGAAATCAAATTTTGTAAGGATTAGTATTTTAAGCCTTGTTTTACACGAAGTTTATCATAAGTCCTTTCGTCGTCAGCCAAATACACTTCATGTTGAAAGTAGAGTTATAAATCCGTAACATCAGCTTTACTCTAAATTTTCATTATATATGTGTTCTGATCACAACCAGCATTAACCTTGTATCAATCTGATCTACACTAGTGTTTATATTGGGTCGCACTACACGGGCCTTCACTCCGCATGTGCATCAGTGAGCCTGGGCCAACCATGACCCTGTCACCAGTTCACTGGCTTTCCTTCCTCGGATTACTTTTTTGTATGGGCTGATCACTGCAGCCTGGGAACATTCCGCAAGACCTGCAATTTTGGAGTGGCTCTGACCCAGTCTCCTAGTAATAAAAATCTATTTGTTCAATCAGTATCGAATTCTATTTGGCCTGCTTTACACACCTTTCACTTCCTACGTTGATGTCAGTCGCATGCATCATCATGAATGTTTTACCTCAGAACACAGATAATATCTCAGAGGTGTTCCTTCTGCTGCCCTTTCACTAATTTGGAGGCGCTTTGGGGGTTAAGCCCTATTTGAAAAAGAGTCTCAGGGGGTCAGGGAGCTAGGCCTCTCATGTCATGGCGGATTGGAGAGATTCTTCAGTTCCCTCTCATCCTGGATGTACAGTATGTTCATTCATAAAAATAATAATAATAATAATAATAATAATAATAATAATAATAAAATAATAACCTGTGAGGGGTCAGAATGTTGGTGAAAAGGAGGGGAGTGCTATAACATTTGCTTGTTTTCACGTAAGAGAGTGAGGGGTGTGGGAGTTACCATAAGACCTTGTATTTGACTACAAAGAGAGAGAAAGGCTGTGAAAGAAAAGGAGACAGGGGATGGAGAAAGGTATGTGCCCTTTATGTTCATTTCTATTAGGCAAATAACTTTATACAAAGAACTTAACTAGTAAGGCACAATCTAGTCCTGGTATATTGCTAGCTTAAAAGCCTCTAACTAGCTAATCATTGTATTTTAACTCATAAACAACTCAAAAGGGCTTTTTGTACTTTTACAATTGCTGGTCATAAAACGTTGGTTGTTATAAAAAAAAAACAATTCATTGAGTATTCTTTATTATTAGCATATACATACATTGCACACATTCTGATTATCTTTTTACAAAGACTCATGCATAAGATAAATATGCTTAGATTCATAGATAGTGTTTATAGCACTAGGTGATATAAATCTATAGTATATCACATTTCGAAAGGCTTATTCTCATATTGCATCAGCGGTCTGGTCTTAAATAAGACAGCTTTTGGCACACAATCTAAACTTTAAGTGTGAGATTCTTGCTGATAATTCACAAAATCACATGACATTGCTTGATAAATGCAACTAAAAAAAAAAATAAAAAATTAAGAATGATTATGTTTCTGTGCACTAGGTAAACTGGTTGGAGACCTTGTTTTTAGGCTAATATTAAATACATGTTCAATATTGGTCAATACATGGCAGAATTTATCCCATTTAGATCATTTATTTATCATTTATTTATTCAATTTCTATATTGCTTATCTTGTTCAGGGGCCCTGGAGATTTCAGGTACGAGGTGTGGCACACCATGTACAGGGTCCTGGACCATCGCAGGGCACATATCCACACACAATTTTCCTAATTTCTAATCTTCATGTCTTTGGACTGTGGGAGGAAACCAGTGTACCTGGAGGAAACCCACCAAGAACATGGAGCACATGTAAACTCCATGCACACAGATCCAAGGCGGAAACTGAACCCTCAATCCGGGAGGTGCAAAGCCACAGTGCTAACAACTACGCCTCTGTGCCGTCTTAGCATTAATTTTAAAGGCATTATTTTGGCTTGCTAACAGCACATTTGTGAAATATCAATGACATGGTTACCTGTTATTTTACCATAAGACCATGTATTCAAACCAACAGTAAAGTAATAAAACTCAACAAAAAAAAGATGATGATGAAGTGATGTTGTAATGTACAGATGTTAAATTAAAATACGATCTAAGCTGAAACTCAAAATAAAAAACAAAGACAACGTGTAAATTGTGCCAAATATGGTCATAGTAAGCAACACAGGGAATTGTGTGGACTGACGGTGGGATTTCTGCAGAGCTCAGTGTGTGTATATGAAATGCAGATGAGCAGAGCCACACTAACATACTGACCTAATAAACATTCCATCTGTCTGAATGTGTCACAGGCTTTCTATTACAGGGAAGATGATCACTAACAACATCTGCCCCTGTCTTATTTCTCTCACTGTGGTCCTGCTAAATTATTATTAATCCTCACTGCTTAGGCTTGGGGTTATGCTTTATTACTTGCTTATATTTAAATGGGATAAATTCACTGGTTGGTCCAATTGGCAGTATTTATTAGAAGAGGAGGAGAGTGCTGTAAGATGGATGGCTCTATTTTTGTGCCAGTAAAATAAGTAGTTGCTGCCAGCACATTGGTAATTTGGTTGGAAATAAGATGCCTGCACATCAGGGGGTGGGGCATTAAAAGCTGATGGTGCAATGTTAATTTTAACCCCTTGTAAGTGCAAAAAGGCCAATGCCCTCATACCCTCCCTAATAGTGCGCCAAGCCTCATAAAGCATGATTCATTTCTTACAATTTGGTCTTACAGGTATTTACTATTATTCTATTTAATTTCAACATAAAAAAGCTACTTTACCCAACTATCGATTTAATAATTTTTATTTATAACAAATAGGAACAAATATATTGTAAGAATAAAAGTTTGCGGACACTTGGCCATTGCATTATATTCCCCCATCCCTGTTATAATAATGAGGCGACATCATAAAAGTTTTCCCTGATAACTTAAAATAGCTCTATATTATGCTAATATTTTAAATATTTTGTAATATATTGTGTATGAAGCAATCTGAACAAAACAACTACAATGTGCTCCTCAGTACATTGAACTTCGAACCCACTGGGATGATCATGAGATACTGGAAGGTTACTGCACATCCAGCAAGCTGGAGCAACATGTCACACATCAGCAAGGAGCTTGGAATAAATTGAGTCCTTCTTTGGCAACAGGATAGTTTCATGGCCACCTCAGTCGCCGGATCTGACAACACCAGACTTCTTCCTTTGGGGTGTGTATGAATCAAAATGATCAGATTGTCCATGATGAGCAAACCGAGGGCGACAGTGGAAAGGGACAGCTCCCTGAGAAGGCAATAGGAAGAAACGTTGAGAGGAACCGAACTCAACAAGGAACCCATCCTCATCTGGGTGAAAGTGAAAAGCAGGACTTGTTTTAAAGTTATATGATGTGTTAGGCTGCTAGAAGTTCAATATAACAGATGATGTGTTTAATTTAATATGGAGTCCAGTTTGTTACTGGAGGCTCAAAACTGGAGGAAATTTCAGTCCTGACTATTGACTATTAACTATATTGACAATAAACTATTGAGCTCCCTGGGAAGTAAAGCAACCAGGAGAAAGAGAAAGCCACACCACCTTTCTAAGAGCAGTAAATCTTTCTGTGCCATCATTGGGATTTGAGCTTGTGGTGAGAGGGTAAATATTTTTCTGTTGCACCACCTGGGAGCCAAATCTATGAAGTCTAATCATATCTAACTATGAACATGTGGGAATGGCAGGTGCTGATCTGATGGAACATCAAAGCCGCACTCCTAACCTCACCTCTGCATAATGCATTTATTTTAACCTTAGACTGTTTGCCATTTACTTTGTTGTGCAGATGGTTGAAAAGAATATATTATGCTACATATAATTTATTTTTATTTGCCTGATAACTCAAAAAAAAAAAAAAGAAAAAAAGAAGAAGCACAAAGAGGCACATAAAAAATTATGTGTTTATGTAAATTTATCTCTTTTAGCCGTTTTCTTCTTTTGGATTCAGTTTTTATTCCTTACTACTTTTAGTTTATTTTTAAACAGTACATTGGAACCAGCACTACTGAATAAGTATAACACTACTATAACACAGTTATTTTTATCTTGGCCTTTTATTCCTAGCTGTAACACCACTTTGACCTCCTGCCTGCCCAATTGCCTACTTTCTGCTTTCAGTACCCAAATATGAAGCAGAGGAGGAACTAGTAAACAAGAGCTTACTGGACAACAATGGCCCTCCTCCTGTTGCTAAGGGACTCCAGGCTTCAATTATGTCGCCTGTGGGATGTTCATCTCGCTGAAAAAATTGAAATTAAGCTCTAAAGACAAAGCACAGTTTTACAGTCTGTGTTTTACACTCCGATATACCTTTTGTGACTTTAATGCAAACACGACTCTTGTCTTATATAGTTCATGTTGGGTTAATAAGGAATATTTAAATTTCACTATATACAGTGTAATAAAAATAATAATAATAATAAATAAATAAATAAATATATATATATATAAACACACACACTACCGTTCAAAAGTTTAGGGTCACTTGCAAATTTCTTTGTTTTTGTTTAGTGATTTATTTTCTACATTCTACA
>JAOVVA010000027.1:9095157-9112531 GCA_028565275.1 Leiocassis micropogon | reverse complement strand
AACTTAAATAATTCTTTTGATTGTGTAAAGCTGCTTTGGGACAATGCCAATTGTTAAAAGCGCTATACAAATAAATTTGAATTGAATTGAATTGAATTAATATGTTTCATTACTGAAACAAAATAATGAGGTCATCACCATTGCATACTGATAGTGTGTTCTGTTTTACACGTGTGGTCACTATACCAAGGTGTTAGTTTTATTCTCCCTGATTGTTTAGCTTTTCTGTGCAGCTACTTTAGGTTATAGCAAAATGTTGACTGTCAGCATGTTGACTGTCAGCCTGATGAAATTTTGTTGGGTCTGTGAGAAACATTGAGAAATTATTGATTAAACCATGTAAAGGTATATTGACCATGTTAGCACAGCAAGATGCATTAATTATTAAAAAGGCACATTTTAAATGAGGTAATAATTGGAGATAATATTAAAATGTGCATGACAACATTTTCTATATTTAAATCTATACCTGAAGCTTAGAATTTGATTACAAGTGTATGTAGGTTTCCTGTAGATTTATGAGCCGCATACTTATTTAAATTTCATCTATAAATGGGTAACAGATTAAAAGAAAGAACAGCAAATAGAATAGAAACTAAAGAATAGCAAATACATATTTCATAAATTGCTGTTTTGCTTATGGTGCTTAAGTAAAAACCCATAGGACAGAGGGATCTATATTCAAAGCAGAATATTGTTGAATATGAGAAAACAGCTATTGTTCTGTAAACTGAAGAGACGTGTAACAGCAAAATTAAATAAAATGTAGCAGCAGTTAAAACCGCTAGCAGGGTTTGTGCTTCCATGTGGGTGTTGGATGAAGTGCAGTGTGTTGAAGGCTCTGACTGCCTCAGGGAAGTCTGCTGGTGGTGGTCCTGGTGGCATGGGTGCTCTGGTACCTTCTGCCATATGGCAGGAGGGTAAAGAACCCATAGTAGAAGTAGAAATACCTTCATGAACTTCTCAACTTTTCTCATAATTTGTTATATGGATAAGCAGTCTTAAATAGTGGGTGCAGTTCCAACCCACATAGTGAGACACTTGCCATGGCACTCTTTTTGTGTCTTTTTGTGAAATGTGGTGACATTGGAAAGCAAGTTCTCCTTAACCTCTAAAGAAAGTGAAGAACCTGTTGGACTTTCTTGTCTATGTAATGTCCATCAAGTACTTTGATCTTTTTTTAAATATTTCCACAGAAGAGTGATAACAACAATCCCCTCCCAAAGTCAACAATCCTATCTTAAGATTTATTGACAATGAAAGATAGATTGTTTTCTCTGCAACCATCTGCATGCTACTTTGTTCTTCAGTGCTGACTCAGCACATTTTCTAAAGAGGCATGCAACTGTGAATGTGATTGGAGCTGGGATTTGCAGAACAGTCATGAGTCAGCAGTGTAAATAGCAATAGATGAGCCATGAGAATTGTTTTGCTGGACTGGGGATTAAGGATCAATCTGCAGAAAGAGGAGTTCAGCAGCTTCGTCATCCCTTGATGTGTGCTCTGTACTGACTATATTGATGATAAATGCTAACGAGCATCCTCACATAATCCTTTTTTCCCCCAAGTGGGTTAGAGACAGGTGAATGACAGGTGAACTTAAATGAGTCTAGTGTGGTGAGAAGACTGCTCTTTATGTGTTTCATGACTAGCCGCTTATGAGTGCTAAAGGTCAGCTTGTCCTGGTACTTATTCCAGCCTGTCGGACACAATGACAAAATAGCAAGCACGTCATAAGCTCCTGGTAAGAGGGTGGTGCAATCTGATTGGACATTGGTGAGGGTATTATCATTAGTGATCATTAGATCATTGAAATAAGTGATAACATGAAAGACGCTTTGCGATCCTGACTGGATAGGAAATAGTATGAACTTGAAAAATGCACATTTTCCCATTCTTCAATATTTTTAGGATGCAGTTGGAACTTCATGGTCTTCATCTCAGTGTGATCTCAGTGGGCCTAGGTGCCAATCCATCACAAGTCACAAGCATACACACATTCATTCACAGAAACTATGGGCCGTTTGTAAACCCCAATTAGTCTAATCTTCAAAACCCACCAAGCTTGGGGAAAACATGCAAACTACAGTAGATGCATGCAGACTCGAGGTGGGAATCAAATCCTCAGTCCTGGAGGTTTTTACAAATGCATGACTAGAACTACAACTGGCACAATGCCTTAAAGTCTTACTGTGACAGAGCACACAGCTTTACATATTACAAGGACCTGTTTCTGTTAGTATCATTTCTATTGGGTAAAACACAATTTATTTTAACTTATACTTTATTTAGTATTTAAATTTACTGCAGCCTACCATATAAGGAAAATTTGCCAATAAGGAAGAAATCCCACTTGTTATGATGCATAAAACCAAGGACAATCTGCATTTATAGGTTTATAGATATATGAGCTTCGGAAGCAATAAAGTCAGAGCGGCATGACTTGAGCGGCATATCAGATGTGCGGCGGCATTGATCAGTAGCTTTGATCAGCAGCTTTTTTTACAACATTTATATGTTAAATAATGCAGGGAATACAATTTGACCCCAGCTTACACTTGGCCATTACATGTATCTTGAGTTATCTGGATTATATCTGGGTGAAGATTGCACATATAAAAATGAACGTGTTTGTGCAGTTTTTGCTCCAATGCACCCAAGATGCACTTGCAACACAGTTAAATCCGAACCTGTTCAGGAGGTGGTCTAAAACATATTTCTCATGGTATAAAAGTGAAAATGTAACTGTATATCAAAGTCACATGTTACAACTAAAAACGCTCCCAAAATATGGCTCACATGCTCAGTGGATTGAGGTTAAGCATATAAAATAGGATTTCAATGTAATCAGATTACATTCCGGGTAATGTGAAGATGTATATTTTAATCACATGAATTTACAATGTGGTTAACTGTGTCTGTACTGTGCATACTAATTATTTAGTTCAAGCACCAGGTTTCAGTGTTCCTGGAAGTGGTAGCCCAGCGGATTAATGCTCTGGGTTATTGATCAGTAAAGTCAAGCCCTAGCTCCACAAGGCTGCCACTGTGGGTCCTTGAGCAAGGCCCTTAACCCTGTCTGCTCCAGGGTGCCATATCATGGCTGACCCTGCACTCTGACCCCAGACCACATGCTGGGATATGGGGAGAAAAGAATTCCACTGCATAGTAAGATATATGTGAGAAAATAAAGGCTTAAATTAACTTAACTCCTACCTTTAAGCTGTTTTTTTAAATATAAAATCTGGCCTTAAAACTTATCTTTTTATCAGAGATTTTAGGTTGAAATAATTTGTTACACTTTGAGATTTGCTTCAAATATAAAGTGCATTATAAATAAAATGTATTATTATTATTATTATTATTATTATTATTATTATTATTATTATTATTTTATTGGCTGTTTAGACATTTCATATTTATGATAATGCTAATGCCAGGCGTTATGATGGCCAGAACAGTATAATGTGAATGAAAGCATACCTTGTCCCGATACTTAGAATACAGCAAGTGTTTCTGAGAACAATTTACAGAATGTACAGTAAGTTATTTAGGAGGAAGTAACCCAACTTAGAGGCTTATCATGTGTTATCTTTGCACAGTTAGCACTCAGCACAATAGGGGTCATTCAAAAGTCACACATCCCTCTTTAACACAGATCTATAGACCTGATGGCACTCTAGCTCGCCTTAAGTTACAGCTGTGATTGTCTCTCTGACCTGACCAGTGATGTCATTGAAATATCCAATTCATGAGAGGGCTCTGGATGCCCACCAACAGCTACATAAATAACTTCATGGTTCATAAATCCAGGTCATCTTCCAGAATCACCTACTGTATCATACCGCAACTGCTGCAGATTCTGAGGATGCCACTGAAAGCACCGTTTAGGTACACAATGCTATATTGAAGGTCACCTATATGAAGTCTGATATCTGTTTCTAATGTAAACTTTAAACACCAGCTGCACATTTAATGACTGACCGTATGTCTGGCTGTATATTAAAAAAATGTCAGCTATGAGTTTCTTTGGCAGTTTGACCCAGGTACAGTAATAGATTTTAGAATAAGTAAAACCTACTGTAAATGCTCTAAAAATGTTTTTTTTTTCTCCACAGACAAATCAAAACAGAAAATCATTTTTCATAGACAGAATTTTTTACAGCACCAACAAAAAAGGGAATAAAGTTTGGCTTGTGTTGCCATGTCAATAAAAAAAAGTCTTAAATGATTAAAATCTCAAAAATTTCAAATGGGTGGATTTTGAATTATTGAAACAGACAAATACAGACAATACCCAGAAATGCATTTAACATTTGTCACAAATATGAAGCAATAGATGATGCACAGTAGCTGATTTATCACAACAATAACAACAGGTGTGCATGATAGACCTGCATGTGTTCATCTCTGTCTTACATAAAAGGTTGAGCCTGTCAGACTGTCAAAAATGATATGCACTTCTGTACTGTTATCACTGAGTGTTCTGTTTAATGAATTGACTGAATGAAGTCAAATGAACATCACCTGGCAATAAAATAAGAAAACAACCAGTAATTATGAGAAATTATAGGCTTGGAGTAAATGGAGCTCAAGAGATTTTAAAAGAAATCATGAGCAAAGCTGTTTCTTCTCAATTTAATTGGTTATACTGAACTGAAAATAGCTATAGACTTCCTGTCAGCTGAAATCAGTCTGATCATTCTTTGATTTTTCACATCAATGAGTGTTGCTCATCAACGAGTGTTTGGCAGTCTGTAGACCCTCCGTTCATGGGATATTTTTTGTTTTTCACACAATTCTGAGAAAAGAAATAGAGAAAATCCCAAGACATCAGCAGTTTTGGAAAAGTCTCTAGGCAGCCTATCTGCTACCAACCTCCATGCCACGGTTAAAGTCACAGAGGTAATTTTTTCTCATTCTGTTAACTTTAGGTTAAGCTTGTGACATGTATTTGCATGATGTTATTCTTTGTGTTTCTGCCACATGGTTGAATTATTGAATTCCTGCAAGATTGAGATGTATATGGTAAATGAACAGTTTTAAGCAAATAGCGAATGCCTTAGATAAGCCCAGAATTTGGTAGATTAGCAATAAGCTATGTTCATTACAATAAATTAATAAAAAATTGAATATTTCTTCTAGCACTCGAAAGGTTTAGAGAATCCTTCAACATCAAAGCACACTAATAAAATGATTTTGGAATTGTGTAGCTTTTAGATATTGATTTGAAGCCGATTTGATACATTGAT
This sequence comes from Leiocassis micropogon, assembly GCA_028565275.1. Lineage (NCBI taxonomy): Eukaryota > Metazoa > Chordata > Actinopteri > Siluriformes > Bagridae > Leiocassis > Leiocassis micropogon. The sequence continues at coordinate 9,107,279 of JAOVVA010000027.1, read as the reverse complement.
TATTATTATTATTATTATTATTATTATTATTATTCAATGATAATGCTTTTAATTATTTGGCAACAACCACAATAACCACATCCTAAGGGTGCCAGACCTTTAAAGCAAATGTTGAAAAACTTGTAAGCATTATAATCAATAAATCATTTAGTCAACTGAGTTTAAAGAACAATCACTGACTTGCTCATTCTATTCTCTTTAGGTCCTTTAAAACCTTGGGATTATCTGCACATCACATTCTGAATAGCAAAAGTGATTCAATGTTTTTGGAAGAAACACCGAAGCTGTATTACTGCCAAGACATCCACGTGCCACTATATTGATGATTTTGTAGACAGTTCAGCTTGGATAAGCACTCAAGCAATCTTTTTCCCTCATATGATCTGTAATGATCTGCAAATCATTACAAAATTTATATGGACAATTTAGTTCTCAACAAGATTTAAAATAGGAATTTCGATTACATTTAAAATGCCGTTACCATTTAATCTGTTATGTGACACAGTTTAATCTGAAGTATAAATGCATACTGATACATTTATAGCAGTACATTTAAGTAAGTCGGTTTTATTACAAGGAGGCTAAATGACCTGCATTATATGACTTTGTATAAATGACTCACTAATGGTTCTGTTTTTATACCTTGTTCAGAACCGGCAGTCTAAAGTAGTAATAATATTCATTTTTGGTTTGTATTCCACTTATTCATTAATGTTATTCTTGTTCTTTGATTAGCCCCAGACAAGTTAAAGCTAAGAATAATTATTTTTTAAACCTACATACATTTAGGTATAAAATAAAAATATAGGTCCTATAGTAAGACAAGCATTGTGCATTTATGATTAACTTTGTTTACTGTCTGACCCACTTCCTGTCAGACGTATATGTTCTCCTTAGGTTTCTGCAAAGTTCATTACTCATGACTGGGTTAAATCCAGCTTTCTTCACCTCAACCGTTATCTGGTTTTTTTTGTGCTAGAACTCTAAAGCGCTTCCAAGTGAGGCTAAATAAATCCTTCCTGTACATCCTGTTCACCAGATCACTAAAGGCAATTCCCACCAATTCAAAGACTGTAAAGAAAACTTGACTCACCTCCCACGTAGACTGAACATGAGAGAATAAGGATAAATGTCTGTGTGTCTCAGCATGTGAGAGTTAATATTTATGTGTCTAATTACTCCCCATTACTCTTCTGCTGGGAACATTTCCTCTCCTCTATTCCTGCTTGGCTGCTCTTTGCCTGTGAGGAGGTATTGACCTAATCGTTCTATCCTCTATCCCCTCTCTGAAGAGCATGTTCTACAGGCATGAGTATAACACTTAAACTGCTCAAGCAAAACGCCACAATCAGAAGAAAAAAAAGAACTATACAACGTGTGTGCATAATAATAATAATAACAACAACAACAACAACAACAACAACAACAATAATAATAATAATAATAATAATAATATTAATAATAATGATTATTATTATTATTATTATTATCGTTATTATCATTATTATTATTATTCTTTTTATTATTATTATTATGAAGTGTATGAGCAGGGCACCATGCACACATACTGCATCCACATCCACACACTCATTCATAAGCCACTGGTAATTTAGTATAGTCAGTCCACCTATCTGTATGTTTAAATCAGGGTGAAGAAACCAAGTTCTGGATGTTATTTAAAGTAAATTGTGATGGTCCATCCTCTAGTAATTATTCAGGGCATCCTGGACCTTTAAGAAGAACACACCAGGCTGCTTATTCATCTCAGGCTCAGAAGGTTACAATCGCTCAATAACATTTGTACTCATCTTTGCCAGAGATCAGAAGTGAATGCATTTTCAAAATTTGTTGTATATACTGTACAGTACAGTATGTCACTTTTTAACTAGGACTGCAGGTATTCAAACTACACTTACGATTGGGTGGACTGAATAAATATTTCCCTGTGTAAATATTAAGGTTACCTGGCTTTTGTAATAAAACTATCTGCAGTCCCATTTAATTATAACTACAGATTTATGTTTGTTTTGTGTGGCTCATAAGTAAAGTGAGTGCTGCATTACATTTAGGACTATGTCAAGTGTAATAGCATAGCTGTCAATATTGTCTCTGGCTCCTAAGAAAAGTGAGCAAATTTTTACTATTTTTAACACTTATGAAAACTCAATACAATATTATGACACTTTCAGAACAAAGTTATGTATATTGTGTGTAGTTTGGAAACTTTTGCTAGTTAACCTTAAAACATTTAGGATCTGTCACATCACCACCATTATAGTGAGATCGTTAATTAATTTACTTTCTAGGAAGTCAGCCAGTACTGTTTTGACCTAATAACACATTAGGTCAAACATCTATGAAATAATCTATTGAAGGTGCCCTGTCAGCCTCTGACTTGAGCTGTGCTAAGTACTGTAGGCCACCTGTTTGGCCTCTGCTTTGGGCACAGCTGCCACACTACTGTCCCTTTTTTGGCTGCAATGCTTCGCTTGACACAATGTCCATAGCCAAACCCCCACCCACTTCAGGGAGCCCCACCACATGTACTGGTCCAGTTGAGCTTGACGTTGTTTGACCTGTCTCTGGTTCTGTCCAAGATATAGTGCTGATTTAAAAATAGTAGTTGATGTCTTATGGCAGACCAAGAGCTGAAAACTGGGAAAAAAACTAAAATCAAAATGTATGGCCTTTCACAATATATAATTGGTAATTAAATTCTGCTAGGGTTATTTTTCTGTTTAAATTTTTGAGTGTGTTGTAGAGCTGTAATGCCTCAGGCTTCATCGTAATGATGTACTCTTTGAAACTGGAATGAAGGGCTGGTGCAAAACGTCCCATACATTGCAGGTAGGTGAGTAGGTGCTAAAGACTCACACTGATTAAACCACAACCCACATTAACCATCTTGTCAGTTTTTCCTTACAGAAAGCCAAAGTTCTTTCAAAAACATCACCATCATACTGAGCTGCAAATTTAGTCACTAAAAATTAGTCACTAAAGTTTAACATTATGTCTAAAACTTTTTCCTGGGTAATCAACAAAATCCCCAGTGTACCCAAACAGATGATTAAATAACCATTGAGTGTTTATACAGGTCCAGGTGGACTCAAATGAACCGTAAAAAAAGTGTTAAATCAATGCTGGGGATTTTACATTTTAGGCACCAAATGCATAGTGTTTTTTTTTTTTTTTTAACCAAAAGTCTTTGATACCTTTATTAATCAGAGATACTTCATTTGAATGAATCTATTGAGTGAATCAATATGAATTAACACATCCTAATCTGCTTTAGTATTAATGTAGTGAATAGTGATAAAATTGTTCACACTTAGCTGCTATGGTCTTAATATTACAGTATAATAATGTTTCCATATTCTCTGTTTGCCGTGGCCCTTAGCCTTGACTCATCAAAATCAAAGGGGAAAAACTTCCAAATCTGAACCACATGTGAGCTTTCTTCAGTAGTAACAACCTCACAGCCCCCAGCCCCCAACCCACCTCATGTGCCCCCTGTGGAAGTATTTAGAGGGCTCTGAGGTCAGCAAATTCACTGCCGTAGGTGCTACTAGTGAGAGTAAATCATTTGATCTCAGCATGATGCTTTCTTTCAAAAAATTAACCAGCAATCATGGCATTTGTTTTGGTTAAAGGCTGTTTGACCAGAGACTGTTAAATAGCCTTGTTCTATCATTTATGAGAAAAAGAGGAACTCGTTTAAGGGAACTTTGTTTTAACATGAAACCAGTGTCACAGCATGCGTGACAATCCAAGCCCAAAATATTGCCCTTCTTTAACAAAGTTAACAAATGAAAAAAAAAAAAAATCTCCTTTTTGCAAACAGAAGTGGTGAACTGGTTGCAGAGAAGCAAGTCATAAGTTTCCATAAGTGGGTGAAGATGCTGTATTTAGGATAAGGGGGTTAGTAGAAAAAAGTTACACATAGAATTTAAATCTTGAGGGTTGCGTTCTTAACTGTGTAGATCAATCTTTCAACCATGATACCAATTAAAGTTTAATAACTGAACTCTACTTATATACAGTTTATTATGTGATTCGGAATGCAATGATCGCAAAAGGAAGGAAACCAAAGGACAATGTTGTGAACAAAACCTGGTACTTAATTTAACATTTCTTAAATTTTGGGCTCTCTTATCCCACTTTTTGTTAACTAACTGAAGTGAAGCTGAGTGTCTTTCTATGAATGGAACATATATGATGTGCTTTGATCTAATTACTCTTGCAGAACATTTGCAAAATTGCAGAATTGCATTTTTTTAACTGAATAAACATTTTATTTGCACTATACATTGTAATGTTAAGTGTAACATAATTTATTTACTAGTGAAAAACAGTGCAATTAAATTAAGCGTTAGTTACTTCTAAGAACCTTTACTTCCCACTGTCAAGGTAAGCTGGTTCTTGCTGGAATTCTTTGATCTGATAATTAGCCATACAGGAACTATAGCTTTAAATGCCAGTATACAAGCCTTCCTTTCCTTTCATTTGCTGCCAAATCAGAGTTTTTGTGGTTCAGCCATCCATGGACCGCTTCTAATCATACCGTGAAGTCATTGCTTAGCACATCTTTAGCAGCAGGTTTAGTATCTGCGGTTGGTGCTTTGCAAGAACAGAGGTACCAAAATGAAGGAGGAGAGCTTCTCCTAGGCATATTGTCATTATAGTACAGTAAAGTGGCTTTAAATGGATACATGCTAAGTTTCTCTTACCTAATCCAATATTCCCTCAGTCAATGTTTAATGCCTCATATACATATGTGGTTTGTGTATTTTTCTTCACATTATAAGTGAATGACAGTATAGAGATTTTGACTTATCTCCCAAAAGCATGTCAGTAGATGAATTGGCTATACTAAATTAGCCCTGAAGTGAACATGTGTGTTCTTGATATATGCAATGGGCTGCTAGTCCATTCATAATGTATTCCTGCCCTCCATTGCCATCTACCATTCAGTGTTCCTGGTAGAGGATCTGGACCCTTATCAGATGAAATCATTTACTGAAGATGAATGAAGAATAACGCCATGTATTCATTACCTGAGTTTGGACACCGAAAGATACATTTTATGGCCAAAGGTTTGTGGACACCAGATTTAAAGACTATTATGTGCTTATTAAACTTCCCATCCCATTCCAGACTCCCTTTGCTGTTATTATAATCCCCACGCTTTTGGGAAGGCTTTCCCCTAGATTTGGGAGTGTGGCTGTGAGGGTCCATGTTCATTCAACCACAAGAGCATTAGGTGAGGTCAGGCATGGATTGTTAGCCAAAGAAGCCTGGGGAGCAGTCAGCATTCCAATCCATCCCAATAGTGTTTAGTTGAGTTAAGTTCAGGGCTCTGCGCACACTCCTTAAGTACTTCCACACCAACCGTGGCAAACCTTTCAGGCTTGACAGACTGTGTTTTGTGCGCAAGGGTATTGTCATGCTGGAACATGGTTGGTCCAGCCTTTTTATTTTCAGTGAAGGTAAATAGCAATGCTGCATCATGTAGTGTGTAATTGTCCACTTTATACCTCCTTTTGGAAAGACCATCAAAGATTATGGATGTGAGGTTTAGGCGTCCAGGTACTTTGGATTATATTGTGTTGTTGTCACAACCAGTTGATTTTGGAATAGGTTTTTTTGCCAGATGCCCCTGCTGATGCAACCATCCCATTTATATCTGAGTTGAGACCTGCACTTACTGTAGGTTGTCCTGCGACCCCAGTGGGTTGGCTGGAATGTGATCCAAGGACATCTGAACAGGAGGTGGCAAGCCTACCGCTTAATCATTATGTACAATCAAATAATTATTTAAATTCTAAAGAGTCTCAATGAAACATAATAGAGTAAGTTTCTGTGGCCTTGGATATGTGCTTGAATGAAAATTGCTTAGAGCATTGTGGTTGTGGGTGGAATAGAAGCAATATACTTAAGCAAAATCACATAAGGGGAAGTGATATTAACTGTGGCTGGTTTAGCTGGCGACCAACAGTTGGGACTGAGAGTTAGTGTAATGAACAGGGGTAAACTTACTTTAATGGTATGTAGCCATAAGGTGGGGAGAATAGACCAAGGAGGTGATAGACACTCCTGTTAATCTCATAAGTTTCTCTTTATATTTCCATTTATTCTGCTTTAGAATATCAGATCTGTTAAGTTCTGGGTTTCAGGGTAAAATTAATTCATGGTTAAACATATAGTTACAGTAAATATCCCAGTACTGTTACCATCCATTATCACAACTTGTGGAATGCCTCTCTTGTAATCTGTTGTAAATTGTACAGTGCCTTGCAAAAGTATTCATACCCCTTTAACTTCCTCACATTTGGTCAATTTAGAACCACAAACATGTGTACACAAATGTATTTTATTGGCATTTTATGTAATAGACCAACTGAAAGTGGTAATTGTGAAGTGAAAATAAAGTGAAAGTGAAAATAATGAATGGTTTAAAAAAAAAAAAATACAAATAAATATCTAAAAAGTGTTGCGTTCATTTTTATACAGCCCCCGTATAAAGTAAATACTATGAAGAACCATCTTTTGCTGTAATTACAGCTGCAAGTCTTTTGAGGTATGTCTCTACCAGCTTTGCACATTTAGAGAATAAAAAAATTGTCAATTCTTCTTTGCAAAACAGCTCAAGCTCAGTCAGGTTGGATGGAGAGTATCTGTGAACAGCAATTTTCAAGTCTTGCCACACATTCTCAATTGGATTTAGGTTTGGACTTTGGATAGGCCATTCTAACACATGAATATGATTTAAAACATTTTGTGTTAGCTCTGGCTGTATGTTTAGGGTCGCTGCCCTGCTGGGGAGTTGAACCTTTGCCCCAGTCTCAAGTTTTTTGCAAACTCTTTGTCTAAGGGCAATCTTAGACAAAGAGTTTGCAAAAAACTTGTATTTGGCTCCAACCATATTTCCATGAATTCTGACCAGCTTCCCTGTCCCTGCTGAAGAAAAGCATCCTCACAACATGATGCTCCCACCGCCATTAACAGTTTCTGCCTCACATACAGTATTGTGGTGCATTTTGGCTAAAAAGTTACATTTCCTCACCAGAGAACTTTCTTCCACATGTTGCAAACGGGACTTCTGTGGATCTCTGCAGCTCCTCCAGAGTTACCATGAGCCTCTTAGGTGCTTCTCTGATTAATGAACTCCTTGCTTTGCCTGTCAGTTTAGGTGGTCGGCCATGTCTTGGTAGGTTTGCAGCTGTGCCATACTCTTTCCATTTCCGGATGATGGATTGAACAGTTCTCCGTGAGATGTCCAAAGTTCTGTATAATTTTTTTAATAAACTTAACCTACTTTAAATTTCTCCACAACTTTATGCCTGACCTGTCTGGGGTGTTCCTTGGTCTTCATGCTGCTGTTTGTTTACTAATGTTTTCTCTCTGTTCCTCTGACGGCTTCACAGAACAGCTATATATTTACTGAGATTAGATTAAACACAGGTGCACTCTATTTACTAATTAGATGCCTTCTGAAGGCAATTGGTTCCACTGGATTTTAGTTAGGGATATCAGAGTAAAGGGGGCTTAATACAAATGCATGCCAAATTTTTAAAGATTTTTATTTGTAAAAAAAAAATTTAAACGTATCATTTTTCTTTCACTTTACAATTTTGTGCCACTTTGTGTTGGTCTGTCATATAAAATCCTAATAAAATACATTTACGTTTGTAGTTGTAATGTGACAAAATGTGGAAAGGGTCAAGGGATATAAATACTTTTGTAAGGCACTGTATACAGTATATAATGTGTATTAGTAATATATGAAATGTTTTTATTATTGTTCTGTTCTCACATGTAATAAAATCTTGAGGCTTCCATGTTTTTTAGGCCAAAGGACCTTTAATTTATTTATGTATTTATTTTTTACCAGCACTATTCAAGGATTCAGATTTCGAAGAATCCTAAGAAAGTCCCTAACTGCGGTTCTTGGAATTAGACAAGTCAGTGCAGTTTACTGTATATAAAGACACATCTGTTGTACTTCACACGGTATGATTAAGGGGGATGAGCGTCCAAGATATTAAGTTTATTACATAAAGCTGCATATACTAACACACTCACATAGTATTGATACACATATAGATATTGATAGATTGATAGATAAATAGATATATGGTGATATACAGTATGTGGAAGAATGTTTGACAATTTGAATTTGCATGAAACATTTAATAATATGTTTTTTTGATTAAATGCTATTGTATAAATGTTTGCAGAGTTTTGGTCCACTGCTGAAATAGGCACATTTGTTGAGAAGTTAGAACGTACTATACATATGAACTTACAAATCCACTGTTCCTTTACACATACACATGTAGACACTTTTTTATAATAAATGAGTAAAAGAATGAATAAATAAAATATATTTGCTTTTCTTTGGTCACTGGAACAATGACACATGGTGATCTTAAAGTCCAGAGTATGTTTTCACTCAATTTACAAAATGCAGGAATGCATGAAAGAATAGCCAACTGTGTGGAAATCTAATACAGGATATGCAATTACGTTCTGAGGCTTCAAGCCATGTGATTTACTGCCCACATCTTAGTGACAGCTGTCTTTGCATGCAGAGTAATTTGACCGTTACCAAAAAGATGGTGACATATTGTCTCAACAAAAAACACCCACTTCTTAAAAAAAAAAAAACTTAGCTAAAAGCTATTTTTTATACTTGATTAACTTGTTCTTATGACGTGACTGATAATAAATAATATAGGTCCTAAGATTTATCTCTTGCCATTGTGCGAAATAAAAAAATTGGCAAATATATATGTGGCTAAAAAGGTTCTTTTTTCACAAAAAGCCCTCTTTGAATGTGAAACAACTAGACACATACTGTATATAAACCTAAGCTAAATTCACACACTGAATAAAACTTAGTAGGTATGAGTGAGAGGGGCTTCAGGAGCTTTGGAGGGAAACAGAGTCTTTAATCCTGTTGAAGCTTTTAAAAATGCTGTGTCTATACTGATCCGCAGATAGAGGAGCCCAGCAGCTTTTGTGTGCAAATTCCCCAGTGAAAAAAACAAAGCAAAAACAGACAGCAAAAGAGAGAAAGAGGAAAAATGTGCATAGGATTCCATGTCAATTCCTGTCCTATCTACATGGGTCTTGTTAGTGGCCAGGTCAGCAGCCAAAGCTAAAAGCTGTTGAGTCTTTGGTGCATTGAAGTAATTCATCATATCTGACATGCATTCTTCTTTCCTAGACTACTGTTTTTAGTTCTGTGTTTTATACTTCAGTGTGCTTTATCCATTTCTGCGTTACTGTTAATGGCTAAAACAGAATGTTAACTCAGAATTGAAAGAATGATTAAATCTTTAATCACAATTCTGAATAGACGTTTGCATATTGTTCTCAAACCAACATGGGCTATAAAGAAAAAGCCTTGTATCATATCAAGCACTAATAAGCTCATTGGATGAATTTGTGTGTGCTAGTCTAATGCCTAAATGCCCCAGCTACTGTACATGCCTGCACATGTGCTTATTTTCGTAGAATGACTTAGAATTTTTTTCCTGATGAAAGTGATTATATTCCTTGGTGTTTCCTTGTTGTTCCTGGAATGCAAGTGTGGGATCTGTCTTAAGGGGCTAATATATCACCAGGGTTGGTACATCCATATTGACATACTAAACTATCGCCTAGAGTGACATTTGATTGAAGGCAGCCAAATGTATCAAAACTATTCGCCTATCTGTTAGAAACCTGCCGCAGAGCATGCTGTTGAACAAAGCTCTCTCTGAGTGTCTGTACGCACAACAAACGTGTCAGTCATTAATAAGGATGTTAATGTTGCAAAGCAGGAAAATAATTTTTTATATTATTTTTATTATATGTGCCATGTTGTTTTTGATAACCATTTATCAGCTGCTATGTTCCTGATGATATGGGATTATTGTCTGGTAAATTCTTATAAATTGCACGCAGATTGACTACAGAGCTACTGTGACTCAGACCAGGCTGAAGCAGTTGCTGAAGATGGATGAATACACGGTTTTCAACACTAAATAATAAAAAAAACATATTTTATAGTAATGGTTGAATATTTTGAAATCTGCTTCAGTTCATTAAGTTTTGGACATTCACTTATGCACAGCTCTGATAAGGTCCTGCCATATCATTTTAATTGGATTGAGGACTGGACTAGACCATTCCAACACCTTCATTCTGTTATTTTTCAGCCATTCTGATGTAGATTTACTGGTGTGCTACAGATCATTGTCCTGTTGCTTGCCTGAATTTTTAGTTGTCTGACAGTTGGCCTCACATTTTTTTTTATAGAATACTCTGATATACAAAGGATTTCATGGTCGACTTATTGACTGCAAGGTGTCCAGGTCCTGTGCCTGCAAAACAAGCCCAAATCATCACGCATCCACTGCTGTGCTTGACAGTGATTATGAGGTGTTTCTGCTGAAATGCTGTTTAGTTTCCTCCCAAACAAGGCACTGGGCATTAAGCTCAAACAACTCCACTTTGGTGTCATCTGTCCATATGCCATTATTTCAGAATTTCTGTCTATATGCCATTAATTCAGAATTGTGGTTTGTTCAGATGCAGTTTTGGGAACCTCAGTTGAGCTTCTACAACATGTCCTTTTTAGAAGAAGAGGTTTCTCCTGGCAACCCTTACAAACAAACCATACTTGATCAGTCTTCTTCTAATTGTGCTGTCATGGACTTTAACTTTTAACCTGCTCAGTGAGTCCTGTAGAGTCTGAGATGTAACATTTTTTTAGTATTTCTCTGAGCATTGCACTGATCTTGGGGAAATATGGGACGTCCACTTCTATGCACTCCTGGTAAGAATGGCCTTAAATGTTTTTCACTTGTCAATAAACTTTTTCACTGTAAAATGTTAATTTCCAAATTGTTTTGATTTTATATTACAGTGGAACCTCGGATTGTGAGTAACGCTAAAGATTAAACGATAAAGAAAACATATTTTATTTTGTGTTTTTAAGCATGTGTGTACAGTGCGCGTATACTGTTTATTTACATACATGTGTATGTGCGCATGTAAAGCAAAAGAAAGTCTCATTAGAGAGGTTAAAGATCCATTTTTCCCTCTCTGTCGTTATGTGTGTGCGCACGTAATTTGACACCGTGCCCCTTCACACAAACTCTCGCCTTTACACATTTTATCAACTTTTATAGAGGTCAGCACACATGTTGATAATGATTAGCAGCATCTGGCTGCAACTTAACCCTAACCCCAACCCTAACCCACTTAAATCCCATGGAACCAGTAACAGGGTACTTAGCATTACTTAGTATTGCCGGCATGTTTTTTTTTATTCTTTTTGGCTTCATTTTTTTATTAAATAAATAATGGCACAATGAAAAACTTATATATTATTGTTCGTCCGAGGTTGTAAGACCTGCTATGATCAGATTATTTGAGTATATTTTCATACAAAAAAAAAACAAAAAACAAAAAAAAAACATTGAATAAAAGAGAGGGGCACTAATTTTTACACATGACTATAGTCCTTCCTTCCTTCTCCATCTATTTGTTATTTTTTGTGTTTAAATATACCATGAGAAAACTATGAGCAGAAACCAAGCCCTAACAGCTGGAAGGAAGAGGGAGAAAGTGAGTTTATGAGTGAATATAACCTGGGGATATCTGTTCTCTGACTACTGCTTTCTTATTATCAGATTCTTATCCAGTGACACCAGTTATTGCTTTAGTGCTATTACCCCACAGCATGGTTTAGTCATAACTCATAACTCAGAATTTCTCTCCAATTGTCACTTACATGCTAAGAGTCAGACTCTCTACAAGGGTCAATACTTTACTTTAGGAGTTCAATGAATGAAATGGCTGATTTAGTAGATGTTATGAAATATTAATAGTGAGTCACAGAAAACTCACTTTTTTACTCCCACTTCAGTCTATAATCCTCTTGTAGATATGAGGATTATAGCTCTTAGTTCTTTTGTCTCCTTTCCAGATAATGTGTTTGCTGTCTTATACTGACCCTAACTAGATACAAATATGGATTTGCCTGAAATAACATTACAGTTTTTCTTAAATGCTTAAACACATTTGCCCACTCTGACATCACATTTTCAAAACAGTTAACACACAGGATA
>JAOVVA010000027.1:9039077-9073049 GCA_028565275.1 Leiocassis micropogon | reverse complement strand
GGCAGAGAGAGAGAGAGAGAGAGAGAGAGAGAGAGTGAGAGAGAGAGAGAGTGAGAGAGAGAGAGAGAGAGAGAGAGTGAGAGATTGAATCAGGGAGAATTAAATTCAGAATAAAGATGTCCATCTACTTGTCAAGGAAGATTTTTTTTTTCTTTTAAATGAAATTTAACTAGCAAGCTTGGTTTAATAAATGTATTGTTATTTTTTGTAACTGTATTGTTTAATAAATAAAATTGTAATATTTATGTAACATATTTTCTAAAGGACTGCATGAAGACTTCCTGGGATCTGTTTTTTTATTTGTGATAAAATGATCATTTTATTTACAAACAAATCAGTTAATTAATCCTTTGTACGATCTGTTGCTCAGTCTTGTTTAGTTTGCTAATTTGACACGCTTGATAATAACTCTAAATAATGTTATTAGATTTCCTGACAATAGGAAGCCACACAATACCATAAGAATCAAAGCCCTCTTTAACCCCATACATGTTTAAACTCTTTGCCGTTTAAAAGCACCGTCTATGAAATTTATAAACAATATGAACCCATATCCAAGCACTCACACTTAAAATAGTAATAGTTAAAGTGACACTATCAAACAGTCTGGAAGTGGCTGTTATCACTCACACATTATGGAGTGTCTAGACATCTAAGGGCTGGAGTGAATAAACAGAATAAATCAGTATGATTCAGTGCAAAGCTGAAATTATTCTGAGATGTAGAACAGACATTTAGCACAGTCTGGGCCTCCTGCAAAACTGTTAAAATGATTATGCTGTGATGAAAATCTTGTCACTTCTTTTTTAACTGTGGACACTGAAAATAATCCGTTTTCATGAAGGGTTTTCTATATGGAACCATTTCTGAGATTTATTCGATTTATCATAAATTTGATGAGATTTATAGCTCTTACATTTCCTCAGAGATAAATATTGCTTCCATTTCCTGCCATGGAATTTAAAAGACGTAATGAAAGTGCCGGATGACGGGGCCTGAGAACTGCATGGTGGCATAAGGGACGTGTTGACACTTTCAAATGCTCCTTAATTGAGTTGAACCAAATGATTTACAGCAAATGATGAACATGTCTTGTTTGATTTTCTGCACTTTATTCACTGCAGCTGTACAACTCAGTAATTAATAATACGACCATAATTTAATTAGCCTTAACTTATTGTAGTGAACACAAAAGAATTGGAAAACAACAGTGAAACTTTTATCTCTAATGATTCTTATAACTTAAGGTTTGGCCATTAAAGAAGACAGTCAAACCTCAATCTATTGGCATGTAAATAAAAATATTTAAGCAATATCACACAAGAGGGAGTGCTGTTGTGCTGAATATCAACATGGCTGTGATGTGCTTGTAACCAGATTCCTGAAGATATCACATCCGTGCTGATGTTCAGTACAACATCATGACCTCCAGTGTGATATTACTTTTATACAACAGTTCCACAAACACTATTTATAACCAACAGGTATTATTATCAACAAAATTATTTTATTATTAATTTTGTTTCACCAACACATATCCTTCCTCAACTGGCTAACCGACAGTTAGTGTAATTAACTAAGGTAAAAGTACTATGTAGCTATTTCCACTTTCTAAGATAAATTCCAAATAATGTAAAATGCAAAAATAAAATGTAGTGGGTAGTGGGTCCCTTGTGTTTGTGGAAGAAAAATATACATATACAGTAGTAATATGTCCTAATGCTGTTATGCGCTATATCAGCACTCATGGTCAGAACTAACTGTTGTATAAAAAATAAATAATGCATATATTAAGTGATGTATTATTTAAACCTCCCTTTTTTTCAAACAATCATTCATCTTCAGTAAAAATGGTGGATCTGGATCTTAACCCTGGAATACTGGGTATAAGGCATCTCACACCACGAAGGTCACATGGTACCATAAACACATATTTACACCTACCAGCAATTAATCATATAGTCCTTGAATTTGTATGTTTTAGGAAGCTATGAGAACACAGTAGAGCCTGGAGGTAACAAACACAGGTGCGGACACACTAAACTCCTCAGAAACATTAAGGTCAGAATTAAATTGTGGACCTTGAATTTATGAAACTGTACCTGCTTTTTAAAGTACAGTAATAATTTTTTTAAGTACAGTACCCTACATCTAAACATTTGAATTACAAACTTTCGAAGTCACAAACATGCGTTTGTCAATATTCAATTGCAGAAGTTAGAACAGTTAGAAAGTCTGGCGTACATTGTCACTTGCATGCAGCGTGCGTCCCAGGATGTCTGGAAGCAAGCGTAAAAGTACTGGTACTGCTAAGAAGTGCCAAGCAATAACGATGGAGACAAAAGGTAAAAATAATTAAGAGAATGGAGCAAGGTGAAAAGAGGGCAGACAATGTTTGTTGTTTTAAAATAAATTCTATTATCGGCACAATTCTAAAGAATAAGGACAACATCATGCTAGATGTTAATTTTATATTGTGTATAGCTAATTGTGTTAGTATCATAGTAGACTAGACAATGTTTGTTGGACAAACTGGACTTACGAATGAGCTCTCAGGACAGAACCCGGTCATATGTAGGGGACTTGCCAAACACTGGTTTAAAAGTTATTGCCAGCCCAACAATATTCTGTAATTTCTGTAGTAATGAACAAGGTTGAAGACATTTGTCTTTCCCTCGTGCAGAATATTTCAAGCGCATTTATATCGTTAGCTTTGTGTATGTGGGCTTCTCTCCTCAAATTGTTGCAGAGCTGTTTTCAAAACACACTGATTTTATGACTTTCATGTTTTGCTTTAAGGATGAAATTTGGGGGGATAAAATGTCCTGGTAATGAAAGGAATTTATGATGCCATCAATCTTCACAAGTCCCTGGAATACTAGTAACAATAGATTTTGACAGCTTCAAACGCCCTATACAAGATGGCTTATACACCCTTAGATTTATGAAATACTTCAAGCCATTTCCCAGGAGAACATGATTACATTCTGATTTCATTAACGCATTTATCAATGACTTACTTTCCTGCTGAAGAAAATAAGTAAGCTATTCCACAATCCATTCAGATAAAGTAATTTCAGTTTATTAAAACACAATAACATTATGTTATTATGTTTATATACAATAGAACTCCCAGAGCTAGTCAGTTTTTCAAATTGTATATACAGTATTTAGATATAGATATAACACATCTATTAATATTTGTTCTTTTTAAAATGTCATTTTGATTATGTTCATATCCAATAAAGCTCCCAGAGCTAGGCAGTCTTAAATTGTAATGTCTATATATATTTTGCATGCATAAGATTAATAGCATGTCCATATACTGTACATAATCACATTTAAAGTAGAACAAGTATTAATACACAAACTCATGAGTAACTTACTCCAAAATCATCACTAACACCCTTTTCTGTGAACATGCAACACACCCTCAAACATCTCAGATTGCCATACTGAATACCCAAGGTGGTCTTCACGTTTTCTTTCATGTATTATGTTACAGGCCAGGCTGTCACTATTGGGGGATAATTGGAACAGACTACTCAGTGCCCCTTGGTTAGAAAGGCTTTCGAGAAACAAACAAACAAATAAATGCTACCTCTAAAACCAACTTTCTACAGTGGTGCAGATTCTACTCTACATCTGTTTTTGGCAACCCCCCAAAGAATCTCATGTACCTTTAGTTTGGAATGGCTCCGGTTTAGCCAGTCTACCACAGAGGTCTGATTGGTGGAGTGCTGCAGTGATGATTGTCCTTCTATAAGGCTCTCTCAACTCCACAAGGGATCTCATTTATCATAAACTTTAGGTCCAAATCTCTCCTATTTTAGAATGATGAAGGCTACAGTGTTCTTGGGTGCTCTCATTGGTGTAGAAATGTTCTTAGATCCTTCACCAGATCTGTGTCTTGGCCCAATCCAATCTCATACAGTAGGTCTACAGGTAATTCTTTCATCCTTAGGATTTGTTTCCTTATTATTTCCAATAAATTCAGTAGACTCCAATCAAGTCGGAAACATTTGTTGGCTGCATCAGCACTCAATTGCAAATGTCATAGCAAAGGGAGTAAATACTTGTGTAAAACATCACTCCAAACACCTGTTTTTATTGTCATTGTGAAGTACTATGTGTATGTAGGATGATGATGGGGGAAGGACAATTTAAGATGAGCCCAAAACATAAAATGTGGAAAACCTAAAAGGCCCAGAAAACTTTTCACTGGCACCCTGTGTTTCCTTTAAAATGTATAAAATACATTATAATTCACAAACAGCTTACTTAAATGGACTTTTCTACTATCAGCCATAAAATCACTAATGTGTTACTGAGCAGGAACATAACATCACAAACAACACTGCCCAATTACACTATACCTCAAGCCTAAGAAATGATGAATAATCGGACATGATGACCTATAACAGACCACTTACCCTGTGCCCTATGAGCACCATCCTCACCATGTCACTTGGTAATAAATCACAGCTGTGATCCAGGGTTCATCGTAGAGTGTGCTATCATTTCATGTGGAATGCAATTAACCTGTGTCCCAACCTTTCATTACTGATCACATCATCACTTCCTTACTTAAAATTGCTGTTTTGTTTTAGTAATTCCTTCCTCTGTCTGTGGCACTAATCTCCCCGTTACATGCATATCCTGGTCATGACTTTTGAGGTCAAACAAAATGGTCTCTCTCACCACCAATCTGTGTCACTAGTGCAAAATCTATTAATAAATTTGATCCAGTGCAACAGGAAGAGTATATTCCTGGTCACGTTATTTTTTTTTCATGTGCAGTCTGGTAATAATGAATAATGATGAGTGCTCATCACTTCAACTATAAGAATGGAAAAGGAGGGAAAATGTGATCTCGATATAAAATTTTTGATGACCATGGTATCATTGTTAATGCCAGATAAATTAGTTTGAGTGTTTTAAAAAAATGCTGATCAACTGAGATTTTTAGGCATTTTTCAGGCAAAAATTCTTAAACAAAATAGTACAGATAAAAAAATCCAGTGGGTGGCAGTTCTGTGGGCTTTTGATATTCTGAGAGATCTGACGAGAATGGCCAGACTGGTTTGAACTGACTGGAAGGTTATAATAACTCAGAAAAGCAAAAAAGCATATCTGAACACACCAAACTTTTACTTGGCTGGGCTACAGCAGCTGAAGACTACTTTGGTTTTCACTCTTGACAGTCAAGCTCCGGAACCTGAGGCTACAATGCGCACAGACTCTACACAGTTTAAGAACATTTTATGATATTCTCCAGCCTTTAAATGCAAATACTTTAATAACAAGAGTTAATGTGTACAGTAAATACAAATACTGCATAGAAAGTAACAATTAAGCATGGTACAGAAATTTTCATGGTTTTTTGGGGGAATTTTTTAGGAAACTAAAAACCCTTAACTCCCTTTTCTTCATATACTCTCTTAATCTTTGCTTCAAGAAATATCTTGTAGTCACCCACTAAACACAGCATAGCCTGTCCAATTTCTGTCCAAAACCAGCAAATCAGCTTTTACTTACTTTAAATTGCCCCTTTATGTGGTGTAGTAAAAAGACATAAACTCATGTGGTCTTGAACAAGAGAGAGAGGGAAGGAGAAAAAAGTTCTGACAGAATATTTACCTAGAATACAGTAATGCTGGTGATTTAACGGCTCTTTAAATGAAAGAGAATTTTTTTCCAGAGCATCAAACATCGAAGCCAGAGCTGTGCTATTTCTGTATTTCAGGCTCGTGGCTGGAGCTTGTGTCTCATGGCAGGTTTGGCTTGAGCTCAAGTATGCCAATAGGGTGGAAATCGGTGCTGGAAGACTACAGTCCTGTTGCATGATGACTGGCTTCGCCATGCTGTGTCATTTTCATTAAGGCCGTGGTACGTCACAGAAGAACACACACATGAGAGTTGCACTGGAGTGATGAAAGTTCAGACTAGACTTGGCCTGAGCTCAGAATGCATATTTGTTTTTCATGCCTGACTGATTTTATTGATTTATCTTTGTTGTCATCAAATTTTGTTAAGCAACCATTTAACAGTGGGCAGTAAAAGTCAAAAAATACAAACTTCATGCACACAGAGACGGGAATCGAGCCTGGCCGGGAATTCGGTACACTGGGTGTTTGGGTGCCAATCATGGCAGTATTGACCTTTTTTTGGCACGTTGGACTTTATTGGCATTGACAGGCTGGCCTTTGCTTTCCACAGGCATAAATTTGCCTTGGGTAGCCATGATCTTGTCACCAGTTTACTGATATATAATTTAATGTTGTGTGGTGTTAATGTTATGGCTGAAGAGCAGAGCATAATACTAAAAACAAGAAAAAATAATAAAAAAAAGAAATAAATAACACTGCGGAGGAGAACCATGTAGAAGAAGAAGCCTTTAATAATACAACTGGCTTTCTTCTGAAGTTGGACAGTGTACAGTAAGTGTCCTTTAAATATGGTAATAGGGTTCTAGTGATAAGCTGTGGCGCCTTAACCACATGATACAGATCCTTCAGATCCTGCTCCATGCAGCTGCCATACCACACAGTACCACAGCAAGTCAGGAGGCTCTTCATGGTCGCCGGACAGAAACTAACCAAACGTTGTTGCGGAAAATGGAAAGGTCTGATGAAGATCCAGGAATTTGAAGTTCTCCACCCTCTGTATAAGAAGGGAGAGAGTAGAGAGGGTGGAGAGCTTCAAATTGTGGATTATGCAGTTTGATTTCCGGACATCAGTGATCATCTCTTTATTTTTTGTGGTGTTGAGGTCCAGTTTGTCATGACACCACGACTCCACTAGATGTTGGACTTCCTCCCTGTAAGCCGTTCATTGTTGTTACTTATCAGTCGTACTTTGGTGTTGTCATCAGTAAACTTGACAGTGATGTCTAAATTATTAGTACAACAGAGAGAATAAATTGTTACACACAAAAAAAAAAAATTATACAATTTCTCCTATTTTTTCAGGTTTGAATACAAACAAGAGATGGAGTTGACGTTACAGTCTGATTATTTTGATTAATACGTATGTTCTCACACATTTCATACTAATTTCTCCATTATTTTCTTTTGATTCTGTCAAGCTGCTTTGCGACAATGACTATTGCTGATATAAATAAGATTAACTTTGGACTAAGTCAGGAATAAAATACAAAGGTGTACTGTATACTGTTATATAAAAGTAGTCTATGACCAGGTTTGCATAAATAACCCCCAGTGTAAAGTAGATAATCGTTTTCCCACAACACAAACATTTGGTCCCAGTTTGCAATTTTTTACAATTTTTAAGAGATGTATCTAAACCTGTCATTTAGGCTACATTCTGCAGTTGTTATAAAATTATTCCACGCTTTCAGGTTTGAGACTTCAACAGTGATGTGGCAGAAAAAGGGACTATTTTTTTTCTGTTATATTTTTATCAGTTTCATTTCACTTTGTTACTCATGGATCAGAATGACAAGCATAATCTGTGTTTTATGAATGTGATGTTTATTACAGAAATGAAAAGAAACGTTTGTTTGGTTTTCTTTATTAATTGAACGTTCTGCATCACAGAAAAGGCACAACTGCACTATTTGTGTAACCTCCTTGTTTCTGTTACATCTATTTTCTTTTTATAGATTTATGATTGCTTCCCAAATAGTGCTGGCAGTACAAAGCCGAAGGATATAACTGTTATTCATTTGCATATATAATATGTAGTTATATAATCTAAACAAAGGCCTTGGCTAATCTTTGGTATGTGGTTTGGCAGTGCTCCAGGCTACACTGAACACTCTGTACTCTCCTGCCATGTTCTTGTTACCAGCTGTTTTTGTCAGGCAGCCTGACAGGTGACACCTTCTCTGAAGGTTTTTTTTTCACTTCCTTTTATTTTATTTTCTTTTGCCTGAGGGTTTTTAAATGGTAGTGATGTACTAACTTCTCTTACCGCCCCCCCCCCTTTTTTTTTGCTTTTCCTTTGATGTTTTTACATATGCCCCTGATCAAGTTTAGGATCAAGTTTAACTGTGCAAGTGTGGCCTTCCTTCCCATCTCTTTCTTTCTCTCTCTCTTTCTCTCAGACCACTGCTGGAAAAGTTGATCTATGTATTGCAGCTGACATGCACCTGCTCTCTTCAGCGTTTTGTGTGAGTGTGTGTATGTGTGTGTGTGTGTGTGCGCGCGCGTGTATGCATGTATGGCCTCTCTACTGGTTCACTGAAAGTCTTCCACCTGTTCCTGCTTGCCAGCGCCCGTTACTGACGCCTCCTCTCTCTTTTCCTCCTCTTGCTTTGCTTCTTCTGTGCACCCTTGTTCTTATGTCAACAAATGATGTGAGTCCATAACGGCTGCTGTTCAGGCCAATTGGCTTTCAGTTACAACTAGCTGCTTTTTGTAGGTCTTCTTTTTTTTTAATCATTATACATACACTCCTTTCTTGCAGGAGATGCAGTTATTGGCTGGTTAGCGAATTAAGTCAGAATTTGGTAACAACACATGCAGTCTTTAAATGTATGTCATATTTTGTGGTAATAAAAACAACAAGGTTATGATTATAATCTGTTCCTGGTGTTTATACTATAAGCATGACTATAGTCTTTAATACCGTGGTAGTCTAACAGTTTTGCTATTTCATGGTAATTGCACTTAATCTTCAGATGTGGTACAGAAATATTCCTTTAATCCAGCTTTACACTAATAGAGATTGATATGTATTCATGTGTATGTTTTATAAATAATAACCTGAATATACAAAATCATTCCATTTGAATAAAATTAAGCTTTCCTTTACGTTCCCCCTCTTGGATAATTAATTAATGGAGGACATACGCTTTAGTGGCAGAAACAACACCTATTTTTTGTTGAATGTAGAAAGACGGTAATGTGAAAGAGAAAGGTAGGGAAGGAAGTGTATTATAAATGGAGCTTAGTTGTCATGGCTACAGTACCTTTGGACAGGGAAAAAGCTCTGCACGGTGTATGGACATCCATGTGAACCGTTATGTACCATTAAACAGGCTGATGGACGCTAAATGAAGGTATTAAGCTGAATCTACTAATATTGTACTTTGCGTCTGATCAGCCAACATTGCACATTTGTAATACATAAGATACAAGGTTAATGTTAAAGCAATGTTGTGAGGAAGTTTGCAGTTGTAGTGTTTGTATATACAGTATGAAATCTATGAAATAGAAAATGAAATAAATACTGGGCTGAAGTTAAATTTCCTTCAAGTTTTGTTAAAAATCAGTTGTGCACCAACATCATGTTTGACTACAGACAGATTGCAAATCTACCAATTTAACACTGACGTCTACATCATGTTTTTTTTTTCTAAACATAATAATTTAATTTTTCACCACAAATTACTTGTTCGTCATGCCCTTTCTACAACATAGATTTTGCTCCCTGTCTGACGTGTGCTGTTCCTGTTTGTTGTGGTCATTTATTGGACTGAATGACTCACTCTTTCCTTTCCCCATGCCACATCCTTTACCATGGAAACTATCATCCATCTGTGCTTGAAACAGCTGGGTGAGCCAGAGCAAGACATATGACATGGTGATGTTAGACTACTCAGAACATTACACACTACCAACAATGAGTCCCAGACATCTAATCATCCATTGGCTGTTGTGACCTTTAATGACATTTTATAGACTCCTAAATGATATTCCAGCATTTCTGAGTTTGCTTGTTTACACTGAATGGCACAGACACTCATGAATATGTATATCCAGATAGAACAGACAACAATATTACATTGTGACTCATTTGTATTATACAGATCAGATAACCTTTATTGCAGGGTACCTTTTAAGAAAAATCTAGCTGTGATGCTGGCGTTTAATTCAACATAACTGCACTCAAAGACAAAGAGGACGAAACCTGCATATAAAGCAATGGTCGACCTCTGGTTCTAAAAATGGAAAAACGTGGAAGTGCCAAATCGTGTAGTTCCCCAAATGACCATTAGGATGGCTCCAAAAAGGTTAAATATTCATAGAGCTCCATGTTAAAATGTCCAAACTTACAACATAAATAAACAAGATGCAGCCTGATAAATAAAAAAAATCAGCTGTACAGGAGAGAAGTTTTATGTAACTTATGCATTGAAATTACATTAAGCTGTAAACTTAATGCTTAATTTGGGCATGGCTGATTTAAGTGATGGCTACATTGCAGGTGTCAAACCGCTAGCTATCTGCTATCCAGCACTTTAGCTAAGCAGCTAATTGGAATTGTTGCAACTTAAATAACAAAATGAAATATAGGAGTTGACCTGGGACATTTTAGCTAAGCTACAATACGCTAACAAGCATGTGGTGACTGAGGTAAACTGCTGCATTCCATCTAACAGCCAGGCTCTGTTTGTTCTGCCCATTCGCCCATTTATGGATTAACTGGGTTTTAGATGGAGTCAGCTTCCGGCAAGATGGCACCATCCAGATCACTCACAGTTTGTCACAGTCTTACAAAAGCACTCTTCACAAAAACTATGGGTGATGTCACAAAGAGTTTGATCGGCTCTTTTCATACAGTCTATAATACAAAGGAATAAAACACTTCTTTATATTCAAAGCATATATCGGCTGTTCCTCTGTTTTGCTTTGTCTGGAAGAGGTCTAGGTTCTGTTCCTAAAGCTTCGACCCTGACTCATCTTCATGAATGTCACACTTACATAAATAAATAAAGTTTGGTCTTTTAATGTGACATTGGGTGTGCCAAGATTGATTTTTGTTGACATTTGTGAATAGGTTGTTACATAATGATCAGTAATAACCAGTAAGTACACATCCAACCCAAATTACAGCCACTATCGCTGTTTACATTTCATTAATTAATTGATTCATCTTCAGTCTGTGTTTGTTGTACAGTAGGTTTCATCTTTTCATGCATACACAACAAATACTACACAATTACAATACCACACCTAAATATTTCTGTAACTTCTTCCTTTCTACCTTTTTTTCTTAGAAACAGGTTTTTAGTTCTGTTTCTGGAGTTCCTGATACACTTGTTTTAATGGCATTTAAGTTCATATTTATTAGTTTTACCTCAGCAGCACAATGGCTTAAAGGTTAACACTGTCGCCTTGCACTTTCATGTTCTGGGTTCGATTTCTGCCTGGGGTCTGTTTGCATGGAGTTTGCATATTCTCCACATGAATTTCTTGGTGGGTTTCCTCTGGGTACTCAGGTTTCCTTCCACAGCCCAAAGACATGCAGATTAGGCTAACTGACGTTTCCAAATTGTGTACTCTACTGTATGTAAGTTACATTCCTTACCATTATAACAATGGTGTCAAGCATGTTAAAACAACAGATTTTTTTAATGATTATTTTTCTTTGTTATTTCCTGTTTTTAAAGACGAACTTTGCTCACACAGTAGGAAATATGGGTGCACTGTTAATGTAATCTGCACTATCTAAGTGTTTCTGCTTCACTAGAAAGTCCTGTTGCTTATGGTGTACGTGCTAAATACACTGCACTCATTATCTATATCTGATTAGCATACCATGTCTGAACATTTCAAAATTGTCAGAACATTCCGATAAACTTTAACCACTTTTTCTTTTCAAAATGCAAATTAGCTCTTTATATATAAATACATAAAAAAAACTGGTCTGTATTTTACCTAATTATGTTGTCATTTTTGAGTTTCTTTACCATGTGGACAATGAAATCAAAACCCCAAATGCTTGAGTGTATTGTACATTAAGACAATTATCTACATTATGACCTACAAACATGACTCCAACTTCCAGCACAACTCCCAAGCACCTCAACTCAATCCTTCATACCCAATCTACCTAAGTTCTTGGCTATTCCAAAGTTCCAACCATCCATATCATTTCTAAGACCATAGAACTCCATCTGTCCAAAGTTTCTGTAATAACTCCCTAATTAGTACCAAACTCACAAGGAGGTCTTTAGCAAGGCCATTGAACTCACTACATCAACACTGTGACTGTACCTGAATATACCCTCTTTCCAGGGGATCCAAGACATGGAGGAGTAAATTACAGTGGGTCTCCAACAGTACATACGCCCTTCCATATTGCCAGCAACTGTGAGGCTTTTCTCATTGAAACACAGCCTTAGTCACCACTATAAAATTGTCCATTATAAAAATCGTGTAATGCCATATGGGCCCTCTTCAGCTCCTGCAGTATTCAAGTTCTTCATCAATAATGTGTGGTGGGATGTGCTGGGAAAATTTTGTTATAGTGTACATCAATGACATCTTCACCCATGCAAAGAAAGATCTGTTTCAGCTAATAAACCCCAACCTTTATGTCCGAAGTGAAAAATGAATTCCATGTTGCCCAGATGGCCTCCCTGGGTTATGTCATTTGACCAGATAAGAGTGCTATTAGACCAGTACAAAGTGTCTGCAGTTTTCAGCTGGCCAATCCCCATTATGACAAAGGAACTGCAACACTTTAAATCAGAGGGTTTAGCATGTTAATGTTCCCACATTATCACCTCCAACACACCCACCTCTTAAAAAGTCTGAAAAAAGGCCTTTGAGGGGCTCAAAGAAGCTTTTCCCTTAGCCCCAGTGTCACAGCAGCCCGATCCCTCAAAACCGTTTATTGCAGAATATTTTTACCTGATCAACCCATTGCAGTCTGCTGTGGGAGCAAAACTGCCATAGCAATTTAAATGAATTTGGATAAACTTCATTCAGTGGCCTTCTATTCCAGGAAACTGTTACCTGCAGATACACATTACGATGTCAGAAAATAAGAACTGCCTGATCACAAGAACCTCAAATACATCCTTTCCGCCAAGAACTGAATAAAAGCAACACGCTATGCTCTCTTCTTTTTTTGCTTCAACAACCTCTCCTATCATCCTGAGTCTAAAAACATAAAAGTTTTTTAAGGACTCACTTTCTCACATTCTCCCAGCTCCTCCATGCACACCCACCTACTGTAGGAGTATATTGTACATAAGTGACGTTTCATTGGAACCTTAACCTGGGGTTTTAATAAGGAGATTGTAATCTAATCTAAATTTGAACATCCCCAGAAATTTCCCTGAACAGTAGTTAGTGAGTTACTATAATACAGCTCCTCCACTAAAAAAGACCCTGAAGAGCTATCACTGGCTGCCTCTTATTTTCTGTACCCCTAAGCACTACAGGTTGGCATTTACCTTTCCTGAAAAGAAGTTTACTTAAGTGTGCTAATAAAATACTCCTGTTGAACTAAAAATAAGTAAAAAGCCTGTCCACATTTTTTTATTCATCTTCAAAAAAATCTAATGTTTTGAGATCCTGGATATTTGATTTTCATGAGTTTTTCATAAGCCATACAAACTAAATGACAATGATTTAATTAAAACAAATGAAAGAGATTTCACTTTATGTGTAATCAATGTAGAACCATTTTCCACAATTTTTTAAAAATGTGTTATTACACTCACAACTAAGCATGCAGACGCACATGTGCACTCACACACATGCATGCTCAAACAAATGCAGGCATGCAGGTGCGGTTGGCACCACAGAGTCCAGACCTTAATCCCATTCAGAATCTTTAGGATGTGCTTGAGAAAGCTTTACGGAGCGGTCCGGCTCTCCCATCATCATTACAAGATCTTGGAGAGACATTCAGGCTGGAAATAACTGTTGTGAAATGGCCATGGCATTACTCAAAGCAAAAGGAGGTCCAATGAAATATTAAAGTACATGACTTCTTTTTTTTGGCCAGGCAGTGTTATTCATGGACTTATGCATGTGCCGGCAGACACACAAAAGGATGCACTTAAGATAGCGTAGTTTGCTTTTGTTCAATTTCCAGTGCTCTAGTGTGACGCTTTGCATGCTCTTTTTTCCAGCCTGAATGTAATAATGCATAAGATAGTATATGTGAAAGTCCTGCTTCATGAATTTGAATCTTCTTTAATGGATATCAGTTTATTGGGGTCATGAACAATATTATATTTTTAATATAAAATAAAGTTGAAAAGTATAATTAAGTATACTTGTGGTTTGGGGTGGTATAGTTTAAAGTAAGTAGAACATGGGTGAAACTCGATCTTTTAGTACACAATGTTATTAACCCACACAGCAACATATGGCTGAACTGGCTGACAATACTGCTAAGATATGAGAGTATTGTAACAGACTTGTGTGGTTTCAGTTTGGAAGCTTTCTTAATTGGCCAATTTTTCCTTAACTTGCTTTAGTTAGTAAATGGTGCAAGCTTCTAAGGCATCAATGTGCATCAGGTACTGAATCTTCAGTTACTGTATTTAGATCTAAGTAATGAATTTTTTTCATGATAAGGTGTTGATGAGGCTTCTCATAATAATGCATGAGCTACTGTACCTCTGCATTCACTGCCATACGGTGCACTTGACAATGTGCAAAGACTCCATTAAACTGCATTTATAAAAGGTAGCAGTAAATTCACACAGTTAAAAGAAAAGAAAAGTCACAGAACAACTCCCACGTAAAATTGACTTCACAAGAACAAAAGATGGAAGTCGCACCAGTCATTTTTTTTTTACTGCCTATATACTACTATAGCACTTCCACATTGACAATGAAGAAAGTATGACATACAATAAACTATTAGACCTGATATTAAATTTGAATTGAAGAAAAATGTCATTTGTGTTAACAGGTCATGATTCAGATAAATATGGGTCACTTTGTTAAAAACACAGCATTCCAAATAAAATACCACAATTACAATTTCTTACAGTGCATCCGGTATTAACAGCACTTCGCTTTTTCCATCAGTGGAAACAGGATGCACCTGAGCACAATTTTGAGTGTCATAGCAAAGGGAGTGAATACTTACTGTATGTACATATGTGAATACTTATGTACGTATGCATGTGATTTTTTTTCATATTTTTATTTTTTATAAATTTGCAAAGATTTCAAACAAACCTTTTTAATGTTGTCATTATGGGGTATTGTTTGTAGAATTTTGGGAAAAATAATGAATTTAATCCATTGTGGAATCTGCAACATAAAATGTAGAAAAACAGTGAAGCGCTGTAAATACATGGTATACAATAGATAGGACTTCAAAAGCAACAAATGCTTCACATGGACTTCAGATTGATAAGAAAAGAGCTGCCAGTTCACCTGTCCACCACAATGAGACACAAAGACACAGATGAAAGCAGAGACTTTCTAGTTTTATTAAAACCAGTGTAGTTTATCAGACAAACAAAAGAGTGAAGCAATACTCAGAAATGCGGAGAAGGCAAATAGTCCTATTTAAGGTGTGTCTTGTACCTGATGTTCCTGAGATGGTGTCCCTGTCTACAATACTCTATAATGGTCCTAATTAGCATGAAGCAGTTGATATAATTAGTCAATTAATTTTTTTTTTTTTTTTTGAAGTTGGATGTACAGCATGTTAAAATTTCAAAGCAACAAGCACTATTTCTGTGACCCACAACATTCACATTTCTTATGCTGCACATAGGGTAAGTTTTGGCCTTGGACAAATATTTGACAGCCACTGACCCTATTTAGTCTGTATGTTTGCAGTGGCTCCCCCTGACTCGAACTGATATCCCTGACTTGACCAATGTCTGATAGTTACTCAGTGTGAAAGAAAGGCCATGTAGGATAAGAGCAAGAGGTGAAGGAGGGGGCAAATGCAGACAGATTGTCTTTTCTCACACATGGGGAGACATACACACCCTGCCCTGTCTGAGTAGGCTACCTTCAGACCTGCTTTTCCACTCTGTCATTCTTTTAACTGAGAGATAGCAGACTGTCTAAGCTAAACCATTAGCAGTAGTTTAGAAAAGATAGAAAATGAAATTAAAAGTAGTTCCTACTCTATATGCCTGCACTTTGATGTGCAGTTATGATATAAATTGGTGTCTAAATAGAAGCTTCACATGGCGTTATCTTTATTGCTACCTTTGATGTGGTACAGTAAATGGGTAATATATATTTATATGACAAGGGTGAAAGTATGGGAACTCAGCCAAGTATTTAATGAGATTTCCTGGATTTGAAAAATTCCACCACCAGATACATTTTAACCACTGTAGTTAATTTTTCAAAGACGTGTCTAAGGTTTTTGTTACCGATTTATGATAATTGCTTAAACCTATAATCTATAAATAAAATCTCACTTTACATGAAAATCTTAAGTAGCTAAATTCTTAAAACCTGATATAATGAGTCTTGGTATCAACTTTGCATAAATTAATTTATATATCGGTTTCTTTTTATCTGTGGTTGTGTTGTCCAATACACACCCAAAGTATGTTGCATGTTCTGCTACTTTTTAGGTATACATTTTAAAGAATGCACCCATCTACCTCAAAACACTTTATACACCCAGCATTGCACCATGCTCCTTTCTGCTTGCTTCTGCCTACCATCATTTAGGATACAAGGAAATCATGAATCAACACTCTTCGCTAAATCTAGACCTGACCAACTTCAAAGCAAACCCAGATCATAAACAGTGCCGTCAGCGTCTTGTTCAGTGGGCACTATTATGGGTGCATCGCTTCATGTGCTTCCCCTCTTACCAAGGCAAACCTATCACTCTGGAAAACTGTCAATCTGGACCACATGACCTTGTCCAATGCTTATGATTCTTAAAAAATTAAGTCTTTTTGTCTTATTATACTCACTATCAAGTGGTTTTCTTATGGCCGCACACCTGTTTAATCCCAGTCCCCTTAATGCATCACATCTTACTAAATTGTGTGGAAAGGATTACTTTCACTATTAAACATAGCTATGATTTTTTTTTTTACTCTTATTTTTTATTATGTGTACAAAGTGCTTTTTTCTGATCAAAGTTCTTCCATGAATTTGACAGCACTATCCTTCCAGGTTATAATAATGTGTTGTACAGTTCTTAACCCAATTTCTAAAATTTTATGGTTTCTTTGCTTGATGCAGACCATAATTTGACTAATCTGGAAACTTCAGGATGTCTATTTGTCTCTAAAAAAGAATCTATTTTCTAGAAAAAATAAGGATTGGATTTTGGAGTAATTGAAAAAAAAATGTGTTCGGATGAGTTCAAATTTACTCTAATTCTGAGCAATGGGCATGTCAGGGTAAGTAGAGAAGCAAATGAAGTGATGCACCCATCATGCATAGTGTCCAATGTACAAGCCTTAAGAAGCAGTGTTATAATCCGTGGTTGCTTTAGTTTAGCAATGTTATGTGGCAATAAAATTAAGTTAGCTGATGACCTGAATGTACTGAATAAGCAGGTTTTCCCATCTGTGGATTTTTCCCACTTATGGCATGGTACGACAAGTTTTGAGACTAGCTTTGTAACGGATGGCAGCACAAGGCTGCATGCACAGACATAGGAAGCACCAACCTTCATAAGTCATTGCACCAAAAGACATTGTCCTGTGTGCATTGAGAGCTGTGCAACAGGTGCTATTCTGCCTACGTTTGTATCTGCAATAGCATCTGCTATTTTATCAGGGACAGCAAGTTCTGCCTGAAACTGGGAAAACCTATCATAGATAAGTTCACAAATAAGTTTGACATGATAAAGCAAGTTTAATCGATGCTACATGATGCTATGAGTCATTCAAAGTGTTTGAAGAGGTATGCATGCCTAAAGAGTGGAAGAATATCACTGGAAGTTGACGAGAGATCAGAAAGACCTTCAATGAGCTTAACCCCCAAAAAAACTATTTGGCAACTTGTGCATGATGATCGTCAGAAAAAAACCCACATTGCTGCCATTGTCAGTGTGTTATACGAAACAGTCCAGGAAATCCTGATTTGTGATTTGAACATGTCCCATTTTGCGGCCAAGTTCGTCCCCAGGCTGCTGACCCAGGAGCAAAAGGAATATTATATTGTCTGCCAAGAACTACGTCAGCATGCCTTGAATGACCCGTCCTTCATGTTGAGGATCATTGGTGTGCAAATTCTGAAACTTTTTGATACCACCTCGTATATTCCACAAAGACAATGCCAAGATTTATTAGGCTCAAATTTTTAATGAATGGTGGGTCTGTGGGCATGAGAAATCACTTTCACACATGAAAAAAAAAAATCATTTTCGTACATGACTCTGGATAGATTTTGTCTGGATTAAACTTGAATAAGTTTGGTTAAATGATGCTATGGCAAATGTGCACTGTAATAAAGGCTGGAATATGTGAACATGTGAAATATGGTTGGAATATTTGTAAAGCAAAGTACGAGAGAGGTTTTTTTTTTTTTGCTCAACAGCATAAATGTCATTAAATAATATTGTTGTAACAAATTATAAAATACATAAAACAGCTGATTAAAACCTCACAGTGTTGTGGGACAGGGAACAGTGGAGACTGGGATGATATGTCAACATAATAGTTTGGATGCCAATCTTTGTCCCATTCAGAAGTGTGTGTATCTTATACAGGAGGAGAGAAAAAGAGGAAATTAAAGAATTAAAAGTCTGATTAGCGTAACCATTCATGACTGAAAATGATGCTGTTAAATGAACATAATGTGTGTAGATTTTTATTATGCTTTATTTTGCATTTATTATAGACCCTCATCATCATTGTTTATTCTTGGTTACAGTTACTCACATTTGTTACCCAGTAGAAAGGGAAAAGTAATAAATAAGGAAAAAATTATAAATAAAATAAAATAAAAATAAATAAAATAAGATAAAATAAAATACAATAAATCCTAAAACAGTAAGTATCGAATTGCACACTAAACTTTTTGAATACCTTATTGCACACTAAATATGACTCAAGAGCACTGGTATATATTGCACAATTAATACAGTAATCTAATATATGTATGTGATATTGTATTATTATATGTAATATTGTATTACATATTGTATTGGTATGTAATATTGTAATTATTACAATATTAATACATGTATGTAATATTGTCTTATTGTGCTATTGTTACTGACAGTGAATATTCACATAGTGTACGAGTTACAGAGAAGAGTAAAAAAAAGAATAAATTAAATAAATATAAATAGTTTGCTAAGACTTTCCTTATAGCTGCTAAGAATTCTCCCTTTGAAAACCACAGCAGGGGCAAAGAGTGTTTCCCTACAAAATGATAGAATATCTATACTCAAACAAGGTGTCAAGCCTGAGGTGAAATCCTATTCCTTTAATCCCCCTCATGCAATCTCTCAGCTTTATTGACACTGAAATGGTTAGACAATTTATGTGCCGAGATGGCTTCATCTGTCCTGACAGGGTCCCTACTTGCATTTCCTCATCTGTTGCTTCCTTTTAAACCACTACAGAAAAATATCCACCTAATCATTTGCTTTTCTCTCTAGACCTCTATCTCACATTCTCTCTGCTGTTTCCTTCGCTGCGTGAACTGGACACTCACGAGACCTACATGATCCATTCTTGTGCACATACTAACACACTTGGTACTGATTGTATTTATTCTTTTATGATATATGTAAAATGATTTATTTATGATCTTACTACGCAGTATTAGCCATAGAAGAAGAGAGGCTCCCTTTGGGTCTGGACGCGCTCACGTTTTCTTCCATACGGGAGTTTTCCCGGCAACTGTTGCCTCTGGCTTACTTATTAGTCATCAAATAGTACACTGGTAATCCTATAAAGATGATTGTTATTTATGACGTCTATTGTCAAATGACTTTTACTGTAACTAAATTACTGGAAAAGACTGGAAAAATATAGTACATTGTTATTCAAAATAATAACCCGCTGATTTCATCTTCTGGCACTTGAGCAAAATATAGGGTAAAAGTAAAGTAGGTATATACCCCCCAAAATGTATATACTTAAATACCATCTATAGCAATGATTAAGACAAATTGCTTCACAATAACCACATCCGTTATCAAATCCCATATCCCACTGTGTTCAAATGATCAAAGGCTATTATTCTTCTCAGAAAGAGATTTGAGATTGCTGAAGAGCACAGAGATGGCCATATGGGCTTGGTTAAGGTGGCACTTCAAGGGGAGATACCAAATGGGATGGGTGAGAGACAGATGGCCCGATCCTTAGCTGGGAGCGATAATCTTGAATGGCATTCACACTCTCTGTGGAAGCCATTGTCACGATCAGTGCAGCTGAGATGCAATGCGTCCAGCCGGCTCACATGGATTTCTATTACAATTTGAATAATGCCTGACCCACTATTACATACCTCTGTACAATAAAATGCATATTTAAAAAAAGGATATTCCTGTTTGAAGTTAAAGAATTGCTTCCAGAGGGTTTTTCTCCTCTTTTATCTTTCAAGATTCAGACATTAAATCACATCATCATAAGGTCTAAGATGAAAACCTTCAACACTGTGGCTATCTGCCAAGGTAGTGGGTCTGGCCAGTGTGTTCACGCTCAGGATAATCTAGCCATTTCTTAGTCTGAGCAGATACACAGCTTTAAGCTCCATTAGTTAATGACCTCAGTTTAAATCTCCTTTAAGCTCTCTGGGCTTTCACGTAGGGAGTGGGTTCTCTATATATTAAAAGAAATGCAGAATGCATAAACTTTTTAATCCAGTCTAATCTTGATCAAGCCAGAATCATGCCATTTGGATTCTGATGTGTTTTATAAGGTAATTTCCCTGGTAATGTTGAACTCATTCAGCAACAGGAAAATCATATATACCACTGAATTGTTTTTACAAGACCAGCTGGTGTTTAAATCCAGTCCTGGAGGGCCAATTTTCAGCACAGTTTAGTGATTCTTCTGCCCTAGCACAGCTGAATCAAATATTTGCCAGGTTCAGTGAGTGTGTTTAAGTGTTGGTGAATTAAAAACTGTGCTGGACACTGGCCTTCCAGAACAGGATTTAAACAGCCCTGATGTATCTAATGGCAAATATTTATTGTATTGTGTATTAGTAGCACTTAATCCTTGTGAAATCTAATGCCTAGAGCTACTCTATACAGTCATCATATATTGTATATAAAGCTTGAAGAAATTCAAGTTAAACTGGGACTTGCAATTAAATTTCTAATGCATGAAGACATAAAATCAATTAAATGGTATGTTTTATAGAAGGCTGTACGTCTGTGAATGATGATCTGGTCAAGGTGGCTCAGAGCCCTGTGAACGTTCAGTGAGTGGAACGCCTGATCCTTGAAAATCAATGGATATTAGTCGCCAGCTTGCAGAAAAAACACGTCTATCTGTGGGAACTGTACACACAATCATTCACAAACACCACTTGCATATTACAGGAACTCGGCTGGGAGTTATTGCTTCATCCCCGTACAGTCCTGACCTCGCACCAAATTACATTATTAGTTATTGTGACCCACAATTCACATTGTCACATCAAATCAGGTATTAAGTTGCATTGTGGGTGATTTGAATTAGGCATTTAGATTCCTGGTTCAATAAGATCAATTTTGATACCAAGTTTATTATTACATCATAAGCATAATCAGTAAGAATTAGTTTATAACTCCATCAAAATCTTATTTTTAGAATATATAAATAAGGTTGTAGAAAGAAAGAGGAAACCCTCAACCTCACTTTGACACCAGGATTTCCCTGCTACATCTAAAAATATAACTTTAAACAACATTTTTAAAAAAACTAGGGTTATAGCGTAGCTTTATAGCGTAAAATTGCATGTTTTTCTATCACAAGTCAAGTCTCAGTTTGACTAAAAAGCCCCTCGTAATTACATTGTTAATCCAAATTGAAGTAATGTACGTATTAAATGTGAATAATCTAATTTAAGTAGTCTAACTAAGTTTGATTATACACATTACCTTGCCTAAGCACTTATCAGTGCTTTCATTTCTGCGACCAAGAGCAAACTGCTTTAGAACAAACAGAACATGAGGCAAACACAAAAAAGGCCAGAGATCATTGAATGTCTTTATACTTGGCACAACTGTATTAATTCCTAAAAACACAGTTTGGTAGACAGTGTGCTTCATTTTCCGTAGAACTCAATCGTCTATCAGTGCTGGTAAAGTTATCAATGGCAAGCACAAATGACCAAGCTAAGTAATTTTACCTTTTTTATTGATACAATGGACCAAAACTAAACTGGTAAAAAGTTTTAGAAGAGATTATTTTAAATGAATTTCAAAGCTATGCATGCTTAATACAATTACCAGTGGCTTATCACAAGAACTATATTTAAGACGAATTGGTCACTTTTTTACCAGAAAGATATATAAGAACTCCAGAGCGATATTGAGTTGCTTGGAATTTGAGGCGAGTGTGGATGTCAGCTGTAAATCCACATTTAAAAGGGTTCAATTACACATCCCCAGTTGCCTTCTACACAAGGAACACTAAGAAACACACTGTACTGTATGTGTGAGTGTGCATGTGTGTGTGCAGAGGTATGTGCTTTTCCTAAACCGCTTTCAGTAGAAGCATTCATGTTCCTTGGAAAGCCTTGTGTGGAATACTTGGAATGTAAAACTCTCTCTCTCTCTCTCCCTCTCTTTCTCTCTCCCTCTCTT
Organism: Leiocassis micropogon; assembly: GCA_028565275.1. NCBI lineage: Eukaryota > Metazoa > Chordata > Actinopteri > Siluriformes > Bagridae > Leiocassis > Leiocassis micropogon. The sequence goes on along the minus strand of JAOVVA010000027.1, from coordinate 9,050,636 downwards.
TCTCTCTCTCTCTCTCTCTCTTTCCATGTGTGTGTGTGTGTGTGTGTGTGTGTGTGTGTGTGTGTGTGTGTGTGCCTGAGTGAGGCCCATGTGTTAGAGTCTCACTGATCACAGAAGTTTTCTTGGAAATTGGGTTTATCCATGGAATTTGTCTCCCTGACTGTAATATTGACTTTGTTGTTGCTACTTTCCCAAAGTGCAAACTGTTCCATTGCCCCATGATGGTGTACAGAAGTAACAGTGAATGCAATTACCCTGACTATCCCATCTGGACAGACAGGAAAATGAGAGACAAAAAAAAGAAAAAAAAAGAAAAAAGCATTATTGTTTTACCATGTAACATCATGTAATAAAGACAAATAGAAATCACACTAAATGAGATGATTTATTTTATTATTATTCTTATGTGATTATTTTACATGATATTTTATTATTATTATTATTATTATTATTATTATTATTATTATTATTATAATTGCCCAGCAACATCATCAATCCTTAGGGGATCACTGAGACTTGATTGAGTATGGGTGAGTGGTGGGTTATATGATGCAAAACATAGTGGTTAGCACTGTCATCTTGCACCTCCAGGGTCGAGGGTTTGATTCCTGCCTCAGGTCTGTGTGCTTGGAGTTTGCATGTTCTCCCTGTGCTTGGTGGGTTTCCTCCAGGTACTCCAGTTTCCTCCCACAATCCGAAAACATTGAATTGCGTTCTGAATTGCCTATAGTGTGTGAATGATCATCAGGTGTTGAGCTGGCAGCCAGACTTATCCTGCAACAGGCCGGACAGTAGGAAAGAAAAAACAATAGACAAAGCAAGATGGTACATGCAAAGTGGATACAGTACTTATGATGACAGGTGTGCATGCAAAAAATAGTATTAAATTAATTAATTTAATTAATTAATATTTTTTAATTTCTGTGAATATTGTTCGTATGGATGCGTAATTGTAACCCGATGCATCAAATCAGGTATTAAGTTGTGTCAGGAATGACGTAGAGGTTTGGTAGCCTATTCTTCACAGAATTCCTCCATTGCTGACTCCTATTTAAGCATCTGGGTAATTGGGTGCAGGTGTTAGAACTCAGGGGACTTGGAACGTGACAGTTGGGAGTTGTAATTTATTTTCGGATCCGGATAAAATTGAAGATTTGATACATTTCACCTACTGCACTCTATTGGCCAAAGCGCAAACAATGTGATTTAGTACCTGACTTAATATATGATGTGTCACAATTAAGCTGCTTGTGTTTGTGAGCACTAGGCTTAAGATGTACGTAATCACAAGCATGCTTTATTATTCTGTATGTCTAAGCTAAATCCTACAATGAATAAATTAAAATTTATGAATGTGGGCGGGAGTTATCTTTAGTAATTAGCATAAAGCAAAGAACAAAACATAGAGACCTAGCATCTTGAATGCTCAATCCAGCTTCAATTATTAATATTCTTTAACGCAAAAAAAACACAACTAAACACAAATATTTTTATTAAGAAGAGGCATTGAGGATTTGGTCCAATTAGTTGAATAACTGGACACTTTTAAATATTTCTCGATTAGTTTGGATTGATTCTAATCTTGAAGGTCTTTGCAGGAAGAGTATAATGTTGTCAACATATAAACTGCTTCTGTGTTACATGTTTGCAGACTGAATCTGTGAGGTTCAGAACTTGATTCTCTCAGATTTATCAGTTGGCAAATTTTCAACAACATCATAAATGTTCATATTTATGGATAAATGTATTATCGTACAGCACAGCATTCCTCTAACTTAATATGCATAAACCAATATACCACCCAATATAAAAAAAAACATTTACTTCCTTAGTGTCTATATAATGAAAGGAAAGGTTTTGTCTGTACATTGGTCAGAACTCGCTCTTTCAATGATATCTTCCCCTTTCATACACTAGAGGACCCGAAACCAGAAAATCGTCTCCTGTATGTCTGTCTGTCTGTATGTCTGAACAGAATTTGTTGAAACTTTTGCAGTATCCGCCTGAAGCTTAACCTGCACCATAAATGAAATCAAAATGTTTAGTAGAAGTTATGAGCAGTCATGTATGCATGCTGAATCAACACCTTATCTGCCGTAACCTGGGGAGCGCATGGACTGTCTTTGATCCTTAACAGCTTGCTTTGCGTTTGCTTTTTTTGTAATTGTTTACCTAGATTAGAAAAAGTGTGGTTAAACCAGACAGAGCTGATGCTGTTAATGCTATCAGATGGGGAGTGGTTAAGTTGTTAAAGGGAATCATTAATCGAATGATAATTCAGAGATGTGTTTGGTGCAATAAACTGTGTGTGTGTGTGAGAGAGAGAGAGAGAGAGAGAGAGAAAGCGAGGCCTTTGCGCCAACAGCTGTGTATATCTTTCATAGACAGCTTCCTGCTGTGACACACCGCAGAAATACAGCAACGTAGTAGTGTAGTATACCTACAGAATGTGCCGGAAACACTCAAGCATTTTGAAAACAGAGAGAGCGAGAGAGAGAGAGAGCGAGAGAGAGAGAAAGAGAGAGAGTGTTGACATCAGACTAGAAGAAAAGCTCTTTGCTGTCAGCTGTTTGATTTCCTGCTGAGCACAATGAAGAATGAAGAATGAAGCATTTGATCCACATATGATTTTAATAAAATATCCAAGTGATAAAATGCCTGACTTTCTTTTCTGTCTCAAATATCTATTGTCTTTAGGAACTCACTTCCTCTCCAGTATGAGAGTATTTTAATGTTCTTCAAATATATCAAGTAAATCCGGAGAAGATTTAGATCATATAGAAACCAAATAACTAGTGGACAAATCATAAATGCTTCATTAACTCACCTGGCAAGTTATAGTTTTGGTTTCCCAGAAACCCAATGGAAGTTAAAATGTGATAGTGAGCATTAGAGGACAGCTTCATACTGCAGTTTAGTTTGTTGGGTTTCATCAATACAGTGGTACTGTAACTCTGCATATAAATTTAATTCAGTCTGGGGGTAAGTTCTTTTGTATTTCTTTTTCGTATTTCAAACTTTCCAAATGCAAAATGGATTTTCCCATATATAAATAATGTAAATGAAGATAATCTGTTCCAGCCACCATTTCCAATATTCTAACGATATTTTTGCATTAAAAAAACTATCAAAACATTTAGAAAGGACATACAATGATTCAAGAAAAATATGAAATAAAGACATTAAACCTCACTTAACCTCAATTAATGATTCCTATTTCCACTAGCTGCTTTAAAAACGAAACCGAAAGTGGCTCTGTTTTATTCTTGCTGCGCTCGATGAAAACATTCTTAGGACCCATGACCCTCGGTTCTTTGAATCCCGTTCTTCAAAATGAACAAATCTTTTTTTGAGTCATTTAGTTTTCTTTTGATCAGAAATAAAATAAAATGTTACATTTTTTAATAAGCAGACCCCCAACAGGTCTACATGCGCAAATTTTGGTTATGAAATTCCAGTAATGAAAATATTACAATGCAGCTAAGGATATATTATGATAAAGAGAATGAGCAGCTCACCTCTCATAATTTTCTGGTCCGAGTCATTCATTCTTTTGTCACGTGACTCTCATAGACACTATGCAGTGCATTACACAGGAAACAGAATTGAATGGTTCTTTTCATGAGTCTTCTAGTCCGATTCGTTTTTTTTTTTTTATCTATTGCACTGCATAGCGTCTATGGGAGTCACGTGACAAAAGAACGAACGACTCGGACTAGAAGACTCATTGAGAAGAGCTACTCAATTCTGTTTCCTGTGTACTGCACTGCATAGCGTCTATGGGCATCACGTGACAAAAGAACGAACGATTCAGACCAAAGACTCAAAGGTAACTACACATTTCTGTTTCCTGTACTTAACCTATGGAGGGTTTGCGATGTTTGCCCATGCGCGCCTAGTAGAAAATTAACGAATCACTCTCTGAGATTATTCGTTCTTCTGAGTGACGTTAAAGACTCGTTCGAAAGAACAAATCATTCATGAACGATCCATCACTAATGTCTTCACTAAATCATGCACAAAATGCAAAAAAAAAAACCCACAAAAAATATATAAACTTGCTTGACTTGGCTTTTCATTGATGCGAACAAGTTTAGATTGGTTCCTGGAATTTTAGTTCTTATAGTGAAAATTTGTGGCATTTGTACTACGAGGTACCACTGCATTCTCGTGTACCTTACTCTGAGAAGGAAATCTGTCATCTATCCATGCTAATTAATCTGCCTTGAAGAACTTTTCTCCCATCACTGAGATTCCGCTTTGGTCGATGTGTGTAGTGCAGCAGGCAGTGGGTGTTCTGTTAATTACTACTGCAGCAAATAAAATAAAAAAAATACAGGAATGACAATGAAAGAATGCAACATATGTTACCCTACAATGCATATTTTAAAAGGTAATATGTTTCTGCTTCTTTACAGCTGGATCAGGATCATGTGACCCCATGGTCTTAACATGTTTCTCACTAGATGTGTTTACATGGATCCTAATATCCCACTAATAATTGGAATAATAGCTCAGAGAGAATAAAATGTAAACAACTCAATCGGAACAGTCTGACCCAATCCAGCCCAATCAGAATAAATTTTTAGTTGGAATGTGTGAGGTGGTGTAAACCTTTGGTAATCAGTTTAACGGTTAAATATTAGCCTTGTAAACACAATCGTTTCTCTCTTGTCAGAATAAATAAATTCCTTCTGTGCATGTTTGCCAAACATAGGGGTAACATTAGGTGACGTGGTGAGTTTCTGGAAAGGAAATTTTGCTTCCATTTCTGATTGGAAAACTCTGTGAAAACAGCTCTCGCCCACCTGTGTTTACTTTCATCCACTGGGTCTCTGTCTGAGGATGATCTTGCCATTTCATACATAGTAACTCATCTAACCAATCATAGTTGGTTCTGAATTCATGTAACCAATCATATCACAGAAGGCCGGATTTATCGGAAAAAGAAGAGGAGCCTATACTAACTTTAAAGTTGAAGAAAATTACTTTTAATATTTCTTCTGTTGTATTTGTGGCAGCGTAAATGCATCACAGAAGCAAGAGCCACTTTGCACAACCACATTATCGGATCAGTGTTCATGTAAACAGTTAGGTTGGAATCTCTATTTGGAATCATTTCAATCAGATTTTGAAAAAAAAAAATTCCATGTAAACATAGCTTCTGTCTCAGTTAGGCTGATCAGAGACACCTGATTTTAACAAAAAACTTTCAAGAGATGACTGTATCACCATTGTGTGCTAAAACAAGCCCTTTATGGCTAGTAGTGTTAGCATTGTTTTTAGCTAAGACGTGCCTGCCCTAGTGAAACTTTTGTATTACAAATATGTTGAAATCTTCAACAGTACATTGCAAACAAACTAACAAAAAGTTGTACTTTCAGTTAATATATAAAAAGTACACTAACATCATGCTTTTAGCTATTTGGAATTGAACTTTAAACATACTTTAAAATAATTGTTTTATAGTACACTTTCCAAAAATATATTATAGGAAAATATAATTTAAGTGAAAGGTTGGTGTAATTTTCAAAGCAAACTTCTATGCAAAAAATCTATTTTTGGCATATTTTTGAAAAAATATGCTCGAAATAATCATTATAACAATGTACAGAAAGTATACATTAGGAATACAAATTTTAATATACGGTAGTCTCAGTGTATTTTCAGGTAAATTTGAATGTACTGAATGTATTTATTTTATTTCATTTTTATTGATATTTATGCTCATATTTGGTGCACTAATCTCTCTTGTGCATGCTTTCAGACTTGTTTTTGCAAGCTGAATCTCTCTCATTGAAACTTACTTTTGTGTTCAAGATCAAATTTATGTGTTTGAACTCTGTCTCTTATCATAATCTCAATATCTCTGGCTCAATATCATAAAGCTACACTTGCACGAACTGCAGTAGTGTTAGAACTCTGCAATTATTCCAGCCACATAGATACTAGAGTAAGGGCAACACTAGCCAATCAGAATATATATAATATATATAAGAGAGAGAGTGAGAGAGAGAGAGAGAGAGAGAGAGAGAGAGAGAAGTGCACTAAATATACTCATGAATAAGTACAGTACATTCAAATTTAACTGAAAATATACTGAGACCAGTATGTATTAAAATTTGTATTCTAATGTATACTTTCTGTACATTGTTACAATGATAATTTCGATCATATATTTTTTCAAATATGCCAAAAATAAATTAAAAAACAGAATTAAAATAAGTGTGCTTTGGAAATTACACTGATCTTTGACTTAAAGTATATTTTCCTATAACATATTTTTGGAAAGTGTACTATAATACGAATTACTTTGAAGTATGTTTAAAGTTTAATTCCAAAAATTGTTAACAGCATGATATTAGTGTACTTTTTATGATGATACACGTGTTTGTTAGTATATTTGCTATGTACTATAGAAGATTTGAATACATTTGTAATCCACTAAAGTGTACTTTTTTTTTACTAACCCTGAGGGAAAAAAAACTACTATGTATAATACTTTATATGTCTAAATGTACCCTTATTTTTTCACGTAATTTTGAACCCAAACCTCCCTGTAAATGTAAATTAGCATTTAGAGGACAGTCTCAGGAACATTACAGACCACTGCTATCCAAAGCAATGAAGGAAGGCCTGTACTTATGAAGGCCGTAATTAGATTGTCACCCGTCTCTGGCTTTAAGTCTCAAGCAACCAAAAAGAAGGCTGGAAGGAGTGAGGAGTTATTTGGGGGAAAAGTGAATTCTTACTCTGTCAGACTGTCTTGCAGCGCTCATTTTGTGCACTAAACAGATATTCCTCCTCCCTACTCTCTCCATCCCTCTTTCCTTGCTTTGCTGATACACAGAGAGGTGCATTCATTGACAAGAGAGGCAACAATTCAGACACCAGCACGGCACGTGGTGGCACTAATGGCTAAACCCTAAAAACACACAGCCAACAGCTGCTGCTGGACACACACACACGCACGTACACACACACATACACACACACACTTCCTCTGCATGCATTTTATCTTACAAGAAGAGGAGAAAGTGAAGCTCTTCAGGCATTTTTTTTGTAAAAGGAAATGACATTTCATGAGTGAGTGAGTGTGTGTGTGTGTGTGTGTGTGTGTGTGTGTGTGTGTGTGTAAGAGAGAGAGAAAGCGAGAGAGATTTTACACTGATTAGTTTGCATTTATGTTATATAACGTCATCATTCTTCCCATTTCTCACATTCTGATTCTCTCATAGGTTAAACAAGCATGACTATAATTTATTAGAAGATCAAACTCTTAACTGATGAGGGTTGATGAACCCTGTGAACTTTTAAAGTGTGAGTGTGTGTGGTATTATGGGAGGGGCTTCTCATACCACCAATAGTAAGTTCACATTACTAGCTTCCTTTTACAGTATCTTGTGACAGCTGTAGTCCTTGTGTATAGGAAGCGTATAGAAACTGCAGCAGGCCTGAAAATTATAGGCTGCTGTACAGACAGTTTTGTTAAAGAAAGGCATTTTGTGGCGTTGCTAATGTCACACGGCTGTCAGTAACATGGCAAGCATGTCAAAGCATCAAACGAGATTTGTTAGATATAAAATAATTTGTTCAAAAATAAAGCATAAAATAAGATTACCCATTATAACTTACAGTACATTAAGTTAATGAAAGTGTTTTATTAGAGGTGTGAGAGAATCATATACTGTACATGTATACGACTAAGCCCTTACTTAAAATCCTCATCAACCTTCATAAAGCTTTATTCAAAATGTGTGAAGGATGCATTTGTCAATTTTGATGACCTATCGACGTAGCCTTGTCACACATCAAAACTGTAGACCTTTTTGACCATGAATTCAGTCACAACAGTGTAAGACATTAGGCAACTATGTATTTTAATTAATAATAAAAAAAAAATACAGAAAGATTAATTGAGGATTACCTGATTACCTACTGTACAGGGTAACAAAATGTGCAACTTAGCAAGTAGTAGCTTAGCAAATAGTAGCTTCTGTCCTGCTGATTATTTTCATATCCAGTAATGTTGTGGTGTTTAAACAAGTGTTTAAAAATGGATGAGAAAGGTAATAAGGATATTAATTTGTTTACGTTTGATATCTTATAAACGTGATTACTTCAGACGGCGGACAAATATGTTATTCCTCCTGGATTTGGTGGCGTTTGCTAGCATTAGCATTAGTGTTAGCTCTGCTGCAAATGAGACGATGCTATGGAATATGTTGTGCCTTACGCTTTATAAAATGATGTGAAGGTAATATTAACTAATACTAACATTTCAAGCTTTCTGATTAATAGCTAACTAACTGTTCTGAGGTCTAAGACAGGTCTCAGAGGTATCCATAAGTGTGAAAATACCCCAGCCCCAGACCTGAAATACCACATAAAAATTAATTTTTCATACCTCATGCCTTCTGCTGAACTCCACCCTGCTCCTCCAGAGAATAGCAAAGCTGAGCAACAAGCGAGGGGTAGGTATTTTAACATTTGAGGTCACACTAAGGGGAAAATCTTATTTGACTTGTTTAAAATGCAAAACTGTAAAAGGGACAAAAAGCAGAAAATGTTTTTCCCCACTTACATTTTTTTTTTAGCACATACTGTTCACACTGCAGACCCAACTGAGTCAAATGTAAACGTGACAGGACTGAAGAAATGTGGCTCCTAATGGAATAATCCTTTATAAATGTTTGTGTAGATTTATATAAGTGTCTTATATATTTTTTTAAACAAAATACAATCCAGTTCAGTCCTGAATATGTATGTGGTTCAAATGTTACTTTTGTAAAGCAGCAACACAAGACCAAGAACAGAACAGCCTGCTACAAAAATGCCTATAATTTCACATTTGTCATCCAAAACTCGCTCTCACCCACTCACTCTTCTCTCAATCAGCCAAACGGAGAGCTAACTAAGCCAAAATGGCAAAGAGCTGGTGAGTTAAGTGAAAATATGTTAAAAGTGTAAATTTTAAGCATTTCGGTCAAAATGAGCTTCAAATATAGTAAACAATTTATGCAATTTGTTTCAAAATTACCTTAATGATTATCTTTTCCTAATCTCCTATTACAAAATAGTAGATATTTGACAATATTAAAGATACATTTACTTGCTAAGTTCACTTTTTCCAGTATAAAATTATCTTGCATTCTCTATTTTGGCGAATCTGTAAATTTTTGGGTTTTATTGATAATACATTTACACATATGTTTACGGATAAAATATATTGTAAATGTGGATTTGAAAGTGTCTTTCATAACAATTTATTCTCATATTTTTGGTCTTTTGACTGCTCCCGGCAAGGGGTCGTAACAGAGGTCCATCTATTCTGCACAGATGCCCTTCGCGATGCAACTCTCTTTTTTTATCCGGACTTGGAACCGGCACTGCATCCAGTGGCACTGGCTGGGAATCGAACCTTTCACATGGCGGGCAGAACACATACCACATGGGCTTGATATTTGAACAATTTCCTCCCATATACCAATTCATGCTTATATTTTAGATAAATATTACTATCATAATAGCATGTTCCCTGTCACAGTCAATTATAAATAACATTCAACTTTTAAAAATTATTAGAATTTTTTTTTTTTTTAAGATTAAAAGGTTCTGAATCTTTTGTGGTCATTTTTACATATTTGATATGAATGCATATCAATTTACTTTATATACAAAAAGACACAAAACACCATTGGTCACAAAATCGAAGTTGGATGAGTCATATATATGCCGTATATTGGGCATTGGTAGCTGAGTGCCCTTGAGCAAGGCCTTGAGGAAGGCCCTTAACCCTCAACTATTTAGATGTATAATGAAATAAAAAATGTAAGTTGCTCTGAATAAGAGCTTCTGGTAAATATATTTATATGCCTCAGGCATACGCAATTAGAAAAAAAATATTTCTACTTAATAAATAAATGCGCTACATTGTGTTATTGCCTGGCCAAAAAAGTCACCACCTGGATTTATCTAAGCAAATAGTAAAGAGCCTTCCATTAGAAAATTACCACAGAGTTAGTTCAGCTGGAAACTGTTATTGAAAAGTTATTTAAATGCAAGTTTTCTTATGTTCAAAGTCAAGAGTAGTACTGTATGCAACCTGGGCAACTAAGCTCATTCTCAGTTCATTTGATATCATTTACCATCACTTTCACATCACTTCAACCATTCATCTTTGATGAAAATTCAGGGACGAAATAGTTAACAGCCGTCACTTTGAAATATCTAACACATAACCACAGGTGGAGCTATCACCCCAAAGAGTACCCAAGTTTATATACTTCTTAAACATGGGAACCAATGGGTGTCAGAAAGGATGGGAAAGGAAATATAGGTGTCAAAATTGTTCACAATATAAAAAGGTATGATTAGTGGTATGAAAAGAAGTTTCCAATTCCACGGTAGAAGTTTTGACTGCTACACATAAGCAATTGCATGGTGGATGTGAATTGCAACTGACTCATGTGTGCAACAAATATGATTTTCAAATATATTTACTGCACCTGAGTAAAGTCTTTTACTATGTTCTAACCATTTCATCTAACATTATCTCAAAACCACATGCTCATATAGACTTTTGTGTGTTGTTATATTTAGTAAAACGTATAGTTTTTCTCAGCATTTGGCACTATTCTATCTAACATTATCTGTACATCTCAAACACTCATCTAGATATACTTTATATCCTATTTAGGACACATTCATGGGGGTTTACCATAGAACTGTGGTGCTATTTTAAGAAAAACACAACCAGTGGAGCTATATGGGTGAGCTAGATTCTTAGAAATGACACTACTACACTAAGAAACTCACAAACCACTGTAGCAGTTAATGCTGTATGTGTGTGCAAAGCACAGTGTGTACTTGAGAGAGAAGTGGGGGGAGTTAAAATAGCAGTTTTTTTGCTATGTGTTATGTGTTCCCTCATGTGTAAAAATCAACCACAGGATATCTTTCTAACAGGCTTTTGTTTTATTTCTTTGAGCAGATCTGATATGGTGTCATTGTTGTACTGTATGTTGTTAGGTATACACTAAAATGCATGACTGTTGAGTGTATGGGTAATCAACTCCTATGACAACTAATCAGTTTCCAAAACATTTTGGCAAACACAATGTGTGATTAAGAAATAAAAGCTTATGACTACAGTGGTTGAAGCTGGGTTTGTGTACTCCATTTTTGTAGCTCCTTTGTCTCTGTTTTAACCTAATAATCACCACCTACATTAATAAATGAGTCATGTTATTATGGATTTACACAACGTTTATATGTCTTTGCTGAAATCTTAACATGTATTCCCTTAGTTCCCGCGTACCATTATTCTTCAGCATACCAAGACATTTTGGACAATTTCATGCTCCCAACTTTGTGGGAACAGTTTGGGAATGCCATCTTTCTGTTCCAACATGACTGCACACCAGTGCACAAATCAAGGTCCATAAAGACATGGATACATTAGTGTGGTGTGGAAGAACTTGACTGGCCTGCACTGAATCCTGACCTCAACCTGCTAGAACACCTTTGTGATGAATTAGGGTGGAGACTGCCACAGAC
>JAOVVA010000027.1:8978623-8997803 GCA_028565275.1 Leiocassis micropogon | reverse complement strand
AGTGCAGGTTAATTTGTTTTATTTTTACTTTACAGCAGTGATTCCGTTAGTGTGTTTTTAAAAATGTAATTTGGTTTACCAGTGTTATGCTCGTAATCCAAGGTTCCACTGTATATATTTGGCAGATGTAAAGTATACATGTGTATGTTTTTTGTGTTAGTCCATTTTTATTTCATTATTATTATAACAGCTCAAGGAGCCACATGTTTGTGCACTTTCTAAAGATTTTAGTTCTGTTTTTAAATAAAGGGTCGGAAATGAATGCGTTTCTTGTTTTTATCCGATTAATCGATTAATCGAAAAATAATCGACAGGTTAATCGACTATTAAAATAATCGCTAGTTGCAGCCCTACTGTGTTGTATGACTGGGTGTGTGTCTGTAAGATTGCGCCTGGTAATAAGTTGGCACCTCATCCTTAGCTTGGTTGTGCCCTGAGCTTCTTGGGATAGGCTTCATGGCCCCACAACCCTACACAGGATAAATAGTACATAAAATACGTGAATGAATGAATTATAAAGCCCTAATTCTAATAAATTGTTATTTTATATTGTTGTTATGTGGGACCAGGTCATTATTTCGTAAGTAAGAAATAAGTCTCAGGTCTTGGCATTCTAGTCCTAAGTCAAATCCCAATTCCAGATATACTGTACTGTACAGTATGTCCAAGGCAGGTTAGACATCATCAATTTTAAGTGTTGTGACGTAAATATGTTATAAATTGCTCTTTACAAAATTTAGGGGCAAGTTAATAATTATTATAAGAAGGTTACATAAATCATTTTGGATTTCAAGCAAACTTTATAAAATGTATGGAAATACATCTGTGATAGACATCGGCCCTCCAAGCTTGGATTTAAACAGCGCTAGTATAGTCTATTTTCACTAAGAGCACATATCTCTCTCAGTTAAATTTGGGTTTGCTCTGGGTTTTACTTTAAAGTCATTTTCATTCATGCCAAACATATCAGTTCATCTATTTTCTATCTCGGTGTCAATTCCCAGCGAACAGGCAGCTCTTCCCATTTCATGACAGCTACTAACCAGGGAGCTTCCCATGACCGCAGCCAACCGCATCTTTTTTCGAACTGCTGTGCCAGGGGTTGGCATAACACAATTGGAGCAAAGCTCTATCCTCCCACTTCCACATACATGATCTCACAGATGCCTATGATTAATACAGGACTGAGAGAAAGCCCCGGCCCCTCCCTCTCTAACAGCATGGCCAATTTTCCTCTTTTGAGCTTACTTGGGAGCTTTTCTCATTTTTACCACAAAAGCGACCAGTACAAAGGTGTTTTCAGATTTTCTTAGAACATGGTAATGTAACCTTTAAGGATGGAATCTTGCATTTGTATACTTTGCAACGATCAGCACAGAAAAGTCTTCAGATCAAATGAGGTTATACTTTCTAGTTTATCTGTACAATGACAAGCTGCATCTTTTGAGCGAGAGAGAGGGAGAGAGAGAGAGAAAGAGAGAGAGAGAGAGAGAGAGAGATGTCCATGTGTCAAGTCAATGTGTGATCGATGTCCATGATGTTTTCATTATCTAGAAATTCAGCTCACATCAGTTATAGAAGAAAGCACCACAGGTTCTGGTATACTAGGTGTATTCCAGGTGTATTCCAGGTGTAGTGACTCAGCATTAACTGATGACTCCCTTTTTTTCTGCCTGGTGTCTGATAAAATCTGACAAGAGCCAAAAACAAAAAACAAGACATACAAAGAGGAAACCAGGCAAAAGGCAGCCACCAATAGTATGTATAATGGTAATATACAGTACATGCTGATAATGATGATGATGTTGATGATGATGTTAACAATGATAGTGATAGCAAATTATAAATAGCAATATTATATTTACTTTATACAACAGTTAGTTCTGACCAAATAATCTGATTGGACAAGAAGCATTTCTCAAGTGGTGATATAGAGCATAATAACTCATAGTGATTGAGAGCAGAGTGATTGCTTCTACATCATTCAGAATCTCCTCTGAGGCATCCATCATCTGTTTACAGCTAACCCAAGCTGCAAAGCTAACTAAGTTCTAACACAAGGCTGAATCCCAAATCCCTCTCTAACCCCTAATCATGGGGACTCAGAAAGTTCGCTGATATTCTAAAGTATAAAGAGAAAGAAATCATGATATTCAGCACAACAGCATGACCTCGAGAGTGATATTGCTAAATCTTCTGCAAATTATATACATTATACTATATATTATCTGCATGTATATATTGTATATTATCAATGGATAATATAAGCACTGTTGTAAATATACTCTTTCACACTTGTACCTGCTCACATATTTCATGCCAGTTTTTTATTATTACTTGATTAATAATTAATAAATATGTACATAGTAGAAAATTGCTGTGCAATTGCAATGATGACTTAGACTTCTACACACATCATTTCCCAATGACACAATTATTATTATTATTATTATTATTATTATTATTATTGTCACTGTACAGAACTTAAGCTAGAGCTAGTTCTGTACTAGTTACTTAGTGTTTCTCACAGTTCTTTTCATGCGACCACACTTAAGATCTCAGTGGCCTATTTGCCATCACACGCTCTTCTCCCTTGCTGCTGTGACCCTGTCAGACCCCTACTGAGTAACCTTTGCCCCTCAACCTTTTTTGGGGGGGAAACTGAGCAGTAAGCAAAAGGATATATGTAAGCATATATTGTTCTGTTAACTCTACTTCAAATGACAAGGGATATTAACAAGTTAAACATCCAATCAGTCAAATTGAGTATGCCAGTAAATTACATGCCTTTCAGGTTCAGTAAAAGGCATATCTCACAGCTACAGGGTGCATGGTTTGATCTTGATCTTAAGTTACTGTTTGTATGGAGTTTCTCCAGTTTCTTCCTACCTCCCCAAAACCGTTCCAGTATGTGGGTTGGCTATGCTAAATTGCCCGGAGGTATAAATGAATGAATGCTGCATGCCTGCACATATCACAGGAACTGTGATGATTTACATTTTTTGTGCATTTGTCAAGTTCCCAAATCCAAAGCAGCAACTCAGGTTCTCCACACTGCATGACATCAAGTAGTGCTTTCGGTAAATCCTTATGTCTCAATCCAAGCATTTTACATCCCAATGATCTGTCATTCTTTTAAGTTTTACATATCAAATAGATGGTTATGTGAATAAATTATTGTGATTGGTAATTCAGTATAGCTATCTAAACTGACATAGAACCTGACTTATGGAACCTAAATTGATGACTATTAAGACAATCTTACACATCTACTATAAAACATTTATGTAAAGCAAGCAATACATAACAGTGAAGCACAGTAAAGTTATAGCACCCATAGCCATCATCCCTGGGAAGCACTCAAATTAAGGCAAATGCGTTCCATCTCACTACAAGTAGAAGAAGAAGCAGCTTTTATTTGTCACATATACACAGTGAAGGTATTTTCCTTGCATATCCCAGCTTGTTAGGAAGCTAGGGTCAGAGGGCAGGGTTGCCCTTGGAGCAGAAAGGGTTAAGGGCCTTGGTCAAGGGCTCAAAGCTTGAACTCCTGACCTTTGATCAATAACCCACAGTCTCAACTGTTTAGCCCCCACTGCCCCAAGGCTTTGGGACAGTTTAAAATCTAGACACAACTTTCCAACATTGTCTGTCCAATTTTATTTTTGGAGACCTCACATGTTTCTGTGTGATACCCTCATGATTAGGTCACTGGACACAGCAAATAAGGGGGGAATAATGGCTGATTTATGCCAACGCTACAGTAAGTGTAAATGCTGCTGAATCAAAGCTATTCTTGAACGGAAAGGCACTGGAGACCCAGAATTTTCATTTGCATGTTCTCCCTGTGCTTGGCTCTGTGTACTCTGGTTTCCTCCAACAGTCCAAAAACAATGCGGTTTAGGCTGATTGGCATTCCCAAATTGCCTGCAGTGTGTGAATGAGCTGTGATGAATTGGAGTTCCTTCAAAAAAATTCATCATCATCTCTCTCTCTTTACTTTTATTCTCCAATGTATCTAATACAAATAGAAATTTGAATCACTCTACTAACAAAGATTTAATGACAAAAAAAGTGATTCTTACATCTTATAGTTCATCTATACGAACAGAAAATACTGTATGTTTAGGTCTGCTTCTTACTATTTAAAAAACAGCCTTAAGTTTATTTATAAAATATCAATTTGTAAATTAAAGGTCTTGAAAAAGAACTTGGAGAAGGTCTTGATTTATGGATGAGTATAGAAAAGTATGAATAATCTATGCTAGTGCTCTTACCCACTCACTTACACATGCCTCAGTGTGGGCATTTTACTGAAACTGAGCTTCATATTTAACAGAATGATAACAACATGCCGAGACTCTCAGACTGGCATGGTTGATTAGGATCAGGTGTGTGGTGTTTCCCCGGCCCGGTCTCCAACACAACCACAATATCCTGTGCATACTTACACACATACTCTGCGCCTTTCTGTCCCAAGAGCTTAGAGTTATAGTGATTATATCCTGTCTTATTAATAGCTATAGCAAGACCATTCCGTCTTTACCTAAACCGGATCTAAACATCTTGACTCATGGAATGCTTTTAAACGAGCAAATGGTTTGGTATATGAATAGGAGAGCAGGAAGTAACTGCAGTGGACTTGAGAAATACATGGAGATTGCAGGGTAGCGGACAATTTATTTGCTGATTTAGGAAGTTTTTTCCAATACATCCTGTTTCTCTGGTCAGTTTATGTCTTACACTGAAATTCTTGCGACATCTGATTCCCACAAAGAGGGAAAACCTTAACATCTGCAACCAAAAGCAAGTCTGTGTTGAAAATAGACAAATTATAATAAATTATTAACTTTTATTATTATTATTATTATTATTGTAGTTGTTGTTGTTAATAATAATAACAATAATAACAACAATTATTATTATTATTATTATTATTATTATTATTAAGTATAATAATAATAATAATTATTGTTGTTGTTGTTGTTGTTATTATTAGTATTATTACTATTTATACTTATTATTGTTGTTATTATTATATATGATTGATTGATTGATTGATTGATTTGAATGATGCTTCTACAAAGCATGCTGTTTTCTCAAGGCAACACTCGCACACAGTAAACAGCATGCAGGAACTAGAAAGGGCAGCGGAGGCTCAAGGTTCTGGATTACGGCTATGAAGGTTGGGGGTCTAAGCATTTACACAACACAGGCAAGCTGTCATTAAACAAGGCCCTAAATCCTCATTGCTCCAGGGTATCCTGGCACTCTGACTCCGAGCTCCTAACAAGCTGCAATATGTGTGTGGGAGGGAATCGCTGTGCAGCAATGTGTTTATGACAAGTAATGTGTAATATGTAGTAATATGATAGTAATTTTTTTTTTTTATCCGCTTGGTGTATGGAAGTATTCTGGCTTCTGATGGTCAGGTGTCCTAACCCTTCTATAACGGTCACTAGAGCTAGACAAAACCCCAAAGCAAACCTTGTGCTGACTGTGCAGTCCATATTTGGTAGACAACACAGGACTCAAAACCTACAGAGACGGATATGAATTTAGAGAGCACAACAGCAGCATTTAAAAAAAAAAGAAAAGATAAGAAAATCTTTTTAAATGTTCCTTCAGTGAAACCCTTTCCAGAGAGCTAGTTAATTAGTGAACAATCAATTAATTAATTAATTAACAATTAGTAATTAATTGTGTTTCATTTCGCTTCAAGAGTCTACATGGATCACACAAAAACAGCATTATTATTACATTTTAAATAATGTGACTTATACTGTATTATTGATGAACATTTGAATCAAATGAAAATAGAAGCCCAAGATGCTTATTAAGGAAATGCTTATTTCTGTTCTGCTGAAAACGCATCATGTACAGTAGGGACACAGTTTACTGTTAATGCCGGAATCTGCCTACAACACACTATGGCGTGCAAACACTGAGCACAACATTCCCTTGCCATGTTCGCAGTCACCTGAGTACTAATCGAGCATGCCTGGTCCCAATAACCCTCATAGTGCTTAAATACAGACTTCAGATGTTCACATAGTTGCGGATTAAGGCACAGTACCGCTATATCTCAACTTATCGAGCCTTTAATCAATGTGATATTCTGGTTTTTGGTACTGTCCTGTCTTCTGGTTTTGAGTATTTTGGATTTGACTCATCAAATGACCTTTGGCCTGACTAGTGCTTCTGCTTAAGGTCTTGAATTTGTCTGCCTCTGCTACATATTACTAATCAATGAATTAATCAATTAATCAAATGAATTAATTAAATCATCCATTTAAAAAAACCCTGCATCCATCGTTTTGTTTTGAACCTCAACCTCAGTAACCAGAAGGAAACCTTCTTTTAAATCTAAAAATACATATACGATATAATGCATACATATACGCAAGAGCACAAGCTTTAGTTCCACTGTACAGCAGTCATTGTCATCTGTGTCACTTGTTCCACACTCCCACTAACACAGTAGATCTACTTCAGAAAATGGAAAAAGTGTGAGATGAAGAACCAAGAGAAGTGGGATGAGGTGTGGGATCAGGGACAAAGCATTGCCTTTACACAGGGTTTGTAAAGGACAGCCCCACTATTATAAAGTTAATTAATTAATCAAATGTGATTTCAAAGACTCATTGCGAAACGAGACCACGTATTCCTCAATAAATGCGGGACATAATTTTCCGCAAGGGTGTAAAACACCTGTTCCTGTGAAACAGCAAGTTTATGCACGTGCTTCACATAAGAGGGATTCATTTCATGATCAGATCAACGCCCCCGCAAAATGAATAAGGCAGGGTGACAGTTCCCACAATTACTCCTCTGCTTTAAAAGAAACATGCTTGCTCTGTGAAAACTACCACACACACCCTTCTCATGTTGAAACCGCTTTCATGATTGCAGAGCAAGACTGCTCAGATTCACCGTGAATGATGTCACAGAGCAGACACTGTCAATCAAACCAATTAACCCTGACGGAAAAATTAAGCTAGAGACAGAACGAGCCAGACAGAGCAAAAGTCCAGAGCACTTAGTCATCACTGGTATATATGTAATACTTGTGTGGGTAAATCTCGTCTAAACCTCATAATATTTTGCTGGATAAACATTTGGCAGATGACAAATTTGTTTGCCTCTTTTTCACTTGTACAAGAAATAAAACACAGAAACAGCCTATTTTTATATCAGTTTCAGCACATAATGGTATACAGTTAGTCCAGCTATGCAATATCCTCAAACAACTATGCTATGATTTGTGCCATACACACAACGGTTGGGTGTGTAAACAATCTAAATCTTCAAAACTTGGTGAATTTTTTGGTTATTGATGTGATCACAGATACAGTTTAAAAATTGGTTGTTTATGTAACAAATTCATCAGCAACCTCATTTCCCCACTCGTCTGTTCCAACCATTCACCATTCAGCATCACCAGTATATTAATCACCGGCCTGGTGATCTGTCATCAGCTCTGCTTTTTCTGTCAGCGTCTGTTTCTCACTGGTTCATGAATTACGTTAGATGTTTTTTATGCTTGAGTGAGTCATAGGTCAGTGTATGGCTTTACAAACAAAAAACATTGCTCTACAACTGGCCAGGTACAGGGACTGGACTGAAAACCAAAAACTTGCCAAAAATAAGAGGCAAAAAAAATCCTTCAGGAAGTCTGGAGAACTATTCCTCAAAACAACATTAGAAATACAAAATATGAAATGGCTCAAGACTTTTGCAGAGTACTGTACAACAGAAGAACGAAAACATACACAACCACTCCGGCAGTTTTAAATAGAGGAAAATCCAACATGTGCAGAAAGGATACATTTACTCCAGCATGAAAGAAATAATTAGATCAAGTGTTTGCATGGCTAATATCTAGATACTAGATAAAAACTCTATGCAATAAGGCCAGATTGGGTCAAACTGTTCTCACTGAGGTGGCTACAAGATGCATTATTTTATTCCGAAGTGTGTTATAATTGGGGAAACTTATAGTGGTGCTACTGTTTAAATGAAATGAACCTAAAATGGGTCTATTTTAAGGTAGGAGGAAGTTGGTTTGACGTTAAGTCAGTCTTCTGCAGTCTTACTGTGCGTCAGCTGTACAGTTTTTGGAATGTTCGAATGCTAATTATGAGCACATTAGGCAAAGGTCAACTCACGAAGACGAAGAAGGGGAAAAAATTGAACATATCTACATGAAACTTTTGCTGTGGTTCATGCAATTAATTTTTGAAAGCAAAAGCTGAGCAAAGCCAAACATTATGCAAAAGAGAGTAATGCTTGCTTCATCGCATTTAACCAATCTGGCCAGGGCGTCACAAAAACAGATTCATTTTCATTCCGCATAACCGAACCGAAGTCAATGTGAGAGAAATATCCAACAACGACAAGAAGAGAAAGGCCGTGTGGTGGCATGCAGCCACGAAATGTACAAGTGCACATTGTAATTATAATTACAGCTGTACCACTGGACATGTTTATAGTGACTCGTGAGCCAATCATGGAAACACTGGATGCAGGGCAGGTATACACCCTGTCAGGACACCAGCCCACTGCTAGACAGGTCTCTATTACACTCAGACAACAACACACTCACGCAAGCACACATTTATTTAGCAATTTTAATTGGTTTAAACATTCACTGTTTTGCAGCTATTTTATAGTCACTGTAAAAAAAAAAAAGATTCTATTTTAACACTATTAAAGACTGAAAGTCTGGACCTCCTGCACCCAGTGAGAGAAGTAGTTCATTTCTACAGCATGGAAATGAATCACCAGTATGATTGATTTTGTCTGTATGTGTGTGTGTGTGTGTGTGTGTGTGTGTGTGTGTGTGTGTGTGTGTGTGTTTGTGCGCGCATGTATGGGTGGTGCATGTGATTCCGTAAAATGTGAAGAGCTGGCAAGGAAACAAATACACTGTTTGTAGTAGCTATGAATCATGTGGGTCACGTTAACAGAAGCTGAAAACGGACCAGTGAAAGTTTGCGCCTCCTTCAGTCTGCCCTCTGGGGATTGACGACTGCCATACTGATTGTGCACAATTGTGTTTATTATGGTCATGTACCAATAATCAGTTCTATAGGAATTACAAAATCATTCAACACATTTAATATTGCTATTGTAATTACTGAACACATAATATTATTACTGTTCCTGTACCATTCTATTCAGGAAATTACTGATGGGCAGGATTTTGAGACAGTGGTGTTTATTTGCTCTTGAGATTGAGATATGGTCTGTCCATGCTGTCCATGATATGGTCTGTTCATGCTGGAAGGAAAGCTTCTACTGTAAGGTCATGATTTTTAAAGTGGAACAAGTAAGTATTTTTATTATTATTATTTTGTAAGTAAGTAGTGTTCTATAAGTCTAACTGACTGGTCATATAGTGTATTGTGTGGATTTAGTTTAAAACATTGGCTCTAATAAGTAATATAGTATTGTACGTGTAGTATTGTGTACGTAATGTGTCTACATTTTGTAATGTTGTTATTAACATTATTATTATTATTATTATTATTTTGAACATCAGAAGACGTCTAGCTACGACTAGACACTGTTGCATCTGGCATGTTCATTAGTGATTTAAAGCTTCATCCAGATTTAAAGTAAAGCTGCATAATTAATCATAATTACATAAAAACTTGAAAAATATGTCAGACTGACCTGTGTGTATAATGACTATAACTAAAAAAATATTAATAACAGTATTGTTTTAAAAACAGGCACAAGGCATGATTACTTCTTGAAAGAAATTTCCATATATAATTGCATACGTATTCAATTCAATTCAATTAAATTTTATTTGTATAGCGCTTTTAACAATTGTCATTGTCGCAAAACAGCTTTACACAATCAAAATAATATATACATATACAGCTTTATAACTCCTCTGTCTGTCTGTCTGTCTGTGATATCATTTACAACTATCACTAGAACTGCACATATTTAAGATCTGTGTCCTAATTTTAGAACTAAATTTACAACATAACATGTCAGGGCATACAATAGAAATACAAATACGCTGCAAATTCACAGAACAGCCCTAGAGCGAAACAGCTTATGTAACTTTTTACATGCATATACAGTATGTTTGCGTCTATAGGTACTTGTATAAAGCCATGCACTTTAACAAGAGGCGTTGCAAACTAATGGCACTCTACAATGACACTCTATAAATTGACAACAAATATACACTGTAGAAAGAAATCGGCCAAAAAACAACTTTGAAAAGCCAGCGCTGCACAAATTGGCAAAAAATGAAATCCTGGCCCTGATAGAAAGACACCAGAACACAGAAGCCCACCATGCAACGTGCCAAGCAGACAAAGGGCCCAAGGTAACTATTGCAGCCTCCACTCTCCCCTAATCCCAATCCGATTGAGTACCCATTGGCTATTGAGTATTCATTGGGCAAATTGCCGATTGAGTATCCACTGGGCAAAACGCCCGATCCACTAAGGCCCCAGCCCATGACCCATAGCACTGCTGCCAACATCATGCTGCCAGACACCACAGCACACCCCGAAAGCCGCCCCAGTGGCACCAGGGGAACCCAAAACCTAGGTGGTTTTAATCTTTTGGTTTTATTGTTATGGCTGATCAGTGTATATAATCATCTTGTTGACTCACACTCATCATCTTTTAGAGTTCTAATTAACGTCTTACCAGAAAAAAAAACAGCATCACCTTCCAAATTAACATCATACATCACAAATACTTTCAATATAGTGTTTTAATTTAAGAAACAGTGTTTTTTGGTGACTTAACGCTGAATTGTATTTTCCCTATACTGACTGAGGATTAAGGGCGGCACGGTGGTGTCGCCTTGCACCAGGATCCGGGTTTGACTAGCGGCCAGGTCCGATTCCCCTCTCTGTGTGATCATGGAGTTTGCATGTTCTCCCCGTGCTTGGTGGACTTCCTTCTGGAACTCCGGTTTCCTCCCACAGTCCAAAGACACTAACTGACGTTCTCAAATTGCCCATAGTGTGTGTATGTGTGTGTGCCTGCGATAGATTGGCACCCTACCCTGGGTGTACCCTGTCTTGTGCCCTAAGTCTCCTGGGATAGGCTCCAGACCCCCTGTGACCCTGAATACAGGATAAAGCAGTATAGATAATGAGTGACTGAGGATTAATGACTAGAGCTTGTAGTACCTTTGGAGCACTTACTCCAACCTTATAGTTTTGATGTCGTTCCTCCGTCTTTCTTCAATTATCCTGCGCTTATTTCAGATCATATGATTTAAATTTTTGCCACAACTGATGAGTAGAGTGAGTTGTCAGGTCAGGTCTCATGAATGAAACTGAAATGTACATGCATGTTTTAAACAGAGCTGTTCACACAAATTTCAGATACACCGCAAGTAGTGTAGTTATAGGGAAGGACTGTGAAAGTCTTCTAAAGTCAGGACAAAAGGGAACTGATAAAACAACACTTTAAAAAATCAGCAAAGTACAGACATACACTACATTATACCACAGACAATACATTATCAGCTGTGTAGTCTTATAAAACAATGTTTTTAATTCATGCATTGTCTACATTGTCTCATACACAGAGATAATAACATTAATAAATTACATTAATAGAGGACTTCAGATAAAGGCGATCTTAGACCACTGCTCCACTGAGCCTTAATCACTCACTCACTCATCGTCTATACCGCTTTATCCTGTATTCAGGGTCGCAGGTGGCCTGGAGCCTATCCCAGGAGACTTAGGGCACGAGGCGGGATACACCCTGGATGGGGTGCCAATCCATCGCAAGGTATACACACACACACACACACATACACACACACACACTGTACATACGCTCACACATTCATTAACACACGCCAACTGTCATGGACTGCCGGAGGAAACCGGAGAACCCGAAGGAAACCCACCAAGCATGGAGAGAACATCCATGCACACAGACCTGAGGCGGGAATCGAACCGAGACCCTGAAGGTGCAAGGCGACAGTGCTAACCACTATGCTGCTGGGTTTCCAAGCCTTAAACAATCAAATCAAATTAAATACTGTGTAATGTTTGAATGCAAAAAATTATGAAGAAAAATAGTGTTAATCAGTGGAACTTTTGCTGAAATGAATCTCCTGTTTATGGCCTGTTTATGCACAGCTTTGCTAAAAAATGGAAAAAACAAAAGCCAATGTTTGCCTTTATTTTTCGTAAGTCGTACAGTACATGTACCCAGAGAGTTCTGGAAATTACGTTTGTTTAAGAACAGATTTGCATTTTAAAGCAATATGCTGATATGCATAATTATTTTAAATAATTATTTATTCAATACTGATCAGACAGTTTAATCAGAAGCATTAGGCAGTTACAGGTAGAAGACTACTATACGCTGGTGGATGTGCATCTTATTACGTTGGTGAATGTGGGAGGGCGTATTTTCCAGCAGTATGTTTTCCTCCGTATGAATTGGGGCCCACTGACTCTAATGCTCATAAACACACTGCTTTTAGAAAACAGCCTGGGTCAACACAGGTAGGTAGAACCCACACAGCACCTCTGTGTGCGCTATGCCCTGTGGTTTGATGGAGAGAGAGAGAGAGAGAGCAAAAGAGAGAGAGAGAGAGAGAGAGAGAGAGAGAGATGAAAAATGAAAGGTATAAATGATGCGTAGTTATCTCTATATATGTGTACAAGTAACAGAAACATTTATGACTTATCACTGAGCTAAAAGGTAAAGCATGGAGAGCCATGCAAACAAAAATGATAAAGAAAAAATAAGGTGATAAGTAGTAGGTAAGCGGAGAAACCGTCTGTGTGTGTGGTGTAGTGGTTCCATGCAGGTAAAAAAAAAATGACATCAGCAGGAAGTGATGTCATGGCTTCCCCTAAACACCTACCTTTGCTTTTAAAACACCGTGCCCCCATTTCCCCCACTCTACCTGATGCGGGGTTTTTTTGTTTGTTTTGTTTTTTTCACATCCCACCTTTTTTATTACTTTTCTTTGAATAGAAAGCAAGCTGATTGGTTTGAGATAGCCAATTGTTACTGTAGTTATAATCATGTTCTGTTTATAGGCCTATCTAAATCAGTAAAAATATCAGAAAACTACATAAAAGTGATGTATTTACTGTAAATGTACGTCGAAGCACATATCCGTGCCTTCAGAGTGTTTCATCTCGACGAGAACGAGATACGTACAAACAGATGGCAAACGCGAGCGTGCATTTAAAAGTTAAAGGGAGGAGGCCCAGAGAGGGGGGAGGAATAGAAGACCGAGAGAGACAGAGTGAGAGAGACAGAGTGAGAGAGAGACAGAGAGAGAGAGACAGAGAGAGCCCGGTCTCCATCTGACTGAGAGTCTGGAAAAGCAGAGGAGCTCCATTCCAAAACATGGGGATTACATAACTCATGGAAACTGGCCCAAAGGAGGCCAACAAGTCTGTCTCTGTGCTGGAGACTGGCCACACACACACACACACACACACACCCACACAGCTGACAGCTTTCACTTCCCCTAACCAAGAGCAGAACTGAAGGAAACCTGGGAGGCTCTTCAGGGGCAACAACCTCAAATTTACCATGCAGGCAAATTCCTCTAATGATTATTGCATAAGATATTACATGATTACTTTAGACAAACAACGAGCACAATGATTTTAATTTTAATTTTAAAATGATTTTATTGGGCTCGGTTCCAGTTCCAGAAACTGGATTCTAGCCTTTTTGCCTTGTGCTAGTTTTCAGGGGGATAAATACTGGGGTTGTAAAATCCCTGTTGTTCAGCAATACTGAACTTTCAGCACAATAGGAACAGACAGCTTTTGACTTCGACATGTCAAGTAGTCAGAGTTAGAGTGGGCAATATGACAAAAGTATCACGATACATATCACGGTAGCTACTATAGGTACATTACACATCATGCTTATCACAATTATCACAATTTTCTCATCTATTTTTGTCTATGCAGGTATTACTCACTCACTCACTCACTCACTCACTCACTCACTCAACCATTGACTCACTTGACGTTTATACTGCTTTATCCTGTACACAGGGTGTTGGGGGGCCTGGAGCCTATCCAAGGAGACTTAGGACCCGAGGCGGGGTACATCCTGGATGGAGTGCCAATCCATCGCAGGGCACACACATGCAAAGAGAACATGCAAACTCAGACTCATGCACTCAGACCCGAGGCGGGAATCGAAACTGGACCAAGGTGACAGCGCTAAGCACTGAGCCGCCAGTGCAGGTATTAGTATGAGAAAAAAAAAATTGAATAAAAAAAATGGAATGAAGGATTATTGACAAATTTAATCTAAAAAGCATATTTCAAGCATATATTTGGCAAGAGGTAAACCTTTTAGAACGTGATGTACACACACAGTACTGCGCAAAAGTCTCGGAGCCACCCCTCATTTCTTCATACTGTATTTTGTTTCCAAAGAGCTAGACTTTCTTGTCATTTTTAATGCACGACAGTCTTCCAAACACAACGCCCATGCAGTCAAAGCATCCCTCGACAGAAAGAAGAAGAAAAACATACACACACACACATACACATACAATGGAACACGATCAGCCATGATTTGGCCTCACCGATGCCTGGATCTAAACATTATTGCAGTGGTGTGGGATCATCTTCACACATAACGGAACAAAAGGCAGCCAACATCCAAAGAAGAGTTTTGGAATGTTCTTCAAGAGGCCTGGAGAACTATTCCTGAAAACTGCTTACAGAAAACACGAGAAAGCTTTCCTAAGAAGGTTCATGTTGTGTTGAAGAATAACGCTGGACATTATACCACATATTGATATTAAAGCTCATTAGGTTTACAGTATACAAGCTCTCTTTGTGTTATACAGTATAGTGAACTTACATGTATGTTTGCACATGTTGCAATACATGTGTACCTATTGCCCCATTTTTCTAGCAAAATATAAAGAAATTAAGGGTGGCTCAAGACTTTTGCACGGAACAGTATTGCATGTTTTCATCAACATTTACTGGCTATGGTGAGAACAATGATCATGAAGCATGACAGTGATTTAGCCTCAAATAATAGGTGACATTAATATGATTAAAAGTTTTTAACTTCCCTTTTTTGATGAAATGTATGATGGAATGATTAATACCCAAATTTTGAGCAAATTGGATCTGCAATGAATATTTCGACCACAGAAATGTAATGAATTATTTTGAATTTTAATACAGTCAATGAAATTATTGCTTATGCCACATGATGGCTGGTCACACCAAACACTGAGAAGACCATGCATAAATGAAAAAATACATAAGAAATTCTTTATGACAAATAAAGATAAATTTTTTTTTTTTTTTTAATCCAACTGCATGTCATGTGCTTTACATCGATGCAGGTATATAAAGTCTAACACATCCTTACACATCTTTGTTCTTTCCCCGTAACTTGTGGTTTAAGCCCTCAGCCAACTATTTACTGTAGTTTTGTCTGTCTTTAGCAGGTCCCAGACCTTTTCTTCAATAATAAGGTTTTGATTCATCAAGGCCAAACGGCATTTTTCCGATCAGTTTATGTGCCATTTAAATATTGTGAAAACTTTCTTCCACCCCAATCTATGGGGTCCATAATATATGGAAACTTCAGCGCAAAAAACAGCCACTGGATTATTCATGGTTGTGACTCACTGCACCCCGAATCAGCCCTTTACTTTAAAGTGATAAGGAATCTTCCGTCCTGTACTCATACTAACGAAGCATGGTGAATAGGAACATGGGCCATTTAACATACAGTACTGTGCAAAAGGCTTGAGCCACCCCTTATTTCTTCATATTAAATCACATAAAGTTATGTAGATTAAATTGAAGAAACAGGAACAAATGTTTTACAGAAAAGACTCTTTTCCGTTTGGCACCTAGCTGGTGGAATGAAATTCCTCTGTAGTGTAAGGATCTAACCAATGACGGAAACTTAAGCACTTTTAAGTCGCTCTGGATAAGAGCATCTGCCAAATGCCTAACTGTACATGTAAATGTATTGTGACAGGCTGCAAATTGCCTGAAGTTTGGACACATTTCTAATTCTGAGGGTGGTAACTCTAAATGAACTTCTCCTCTGCAGCAGAGGTACGTTTTAATCTTGCTTGCCTGGGATAGTCTTTATGAGAAACAGTTTCATCACAGTGCTTAAAGGGTTTTGTAAATGCACTTGACAATAATTTTCTCGCAAGAACTATTCCAGAAGAGCTGAACTTTGTTTCTTAAAACAACAACCGACTGTAGCTGTTATTGTTGTTTTTTGTTGTTACTTAATTACCTAATTCCATATGTCATTTCATCGCTTTAAAATCTCCAGTAATGTTCTATAATGTGGGGAAATAAATTCCATTGTGTCAAACTTTTAACTGGTAGTGTATATGGTGCATAAATAAAACTGATAATAAAATTCTTTCATGTTAATATGTATTAAGAAATATTGGGAAACAGTCATTGAAAAAAAAGTATTGTAAGGTGTTTTTAGAACAAAACCAAAAGCTGAATATGGCCATTTTCAACTATCTTAATCAGTTAATTCCGAAACACAGTAGGCAATGAAAATATATCAGGGATCTTCAACTCCATTCCTGGAAGCCCAGTGTCCAGCACACCTAAACACACCCACTGAATCTGGAAATTATTTGAGTCAGCTATGTCTGAGCAGAAGAAACTACTGTGTTGGACACTGGCCCTCCAGTACATCTAATACATCTTCTGTTTGTTTTAACATCCTTAAAACCTTTCTTCTCTTCTAGCAAAGTAAATCAGCCCGTGCTTTAAAGTAACTGTTTAAACTCTTAAAAACATTTAAAAAAAAATATGTTTCCAGTGATCCTTGGTATATTGTTGCATGCCACTTTTTTCGGCACTGAATTTTTTTCTATATAAAATCTCAAAATGGACTTTTCTTCATGGTTGCACCAGACGACACTCACTTACTCTCAATCAATCATTCTCTATACTGCTTATTCTATACAGGAGTATCGTAGGCATATCCCAGGGGACTTGGGGAGGTAGGTGGGGTTCACCATGGACAGCGCCAATCCATCTCAGGGCACAAACACAAGAACTCACACACAATATGCAATCTGGAAATGCCACTTAGCTGCATGGCATTGGATTGTGGGAGGAAACCAGAGTACCCACCAAGTACAGGGAGAGCATACAAACTACACACACAGACCCAAAGGCGTGACCCTGAAAATGCAAGGCCACAGTGCTAATTACTATGCCAGCATGCGACCTGCACCAGATGATATTTCGTTAAATAACTTCAGGCAGATTTCTTTTAGTGAATTGGGTATGAAATATACATGCAAATGTAAGTAATGCAAAATAATAATGAAATACTACTACTACTACTACTACTACTACTACTACTACTAATAATAATAATAATAATAATAAGGACATCTATCCTGTGAGGTTTCAGATTCGCAAACCTATACGGTCACATTTGGACTTTTCTAATAAAAATACTATTAAAAAATGTGAAAGGTAAACGAGGGTATATATTCATGAGAGGTAAGTTTTGGTATGCATGTAAATTGTAAAGACAAAAAAAAAACAATAATCTGAATTAGGGATGTGCAATTAACTGAATTGTTTAACTGAATATTATATTTCGTTACTATTTGTATTTTACATCCACTGACAGAAACACATTATTTTCAGTTCAATACATGCATGATATTTCAGAAGTCTACGAGTTGCTGTTAGACTTTCGGCTGCTCTCATTGCCACAGCAGACCATCCAATCTGCACAACAACTTGTCACAGGTTTTATGCCAGATGCCCTTCCTGACGCAACCCTCCCATTTAATCCGGGCTTAGGACCAAGACTGCAGTAAGTGGCTGGGGTTTGGGCATTGGCTGGGAATCGAACATGGGCCTTCCGCATGACAGGCAAGAAACCTACTATGGTTTCATTAAAAATATATTTGCCAATATTGATTTATCACCTCAAAAGTATAAAAAAAAAAAACAAATACTTGCATTATTGACAAAGTTGACATTAATTATTGACTGTACATATATTACCTGTAAAAAATTAAAGCCTTTTATGATTAAATAATTGTACAAAATGTCCATATTGGGATTTCGATTTTTATGAGATTAATTGTGCAGGACTAGTTTGTGTGGTTTGTTTATTGTTTGAGCTCATTTTCTCTCATTGGCAGGGATTTAAACCGTTGTTCTAAGTCGCCATCAAAAGCCTTTTTTTCTACCACGGATACTCGTTAATTTATGTTACAAACGGTTAAGGCATTTGAAATATTTAATATGCACACAAACACATGAGCAGACGTGAGGCAATATGTTTTACATTTGCCTACTGATGGTGTTCATGCCTACTGACTCATACATCTCCAAAATGAATTTAATTATGCCTTTAAATATGACAGTAATATTATGACAGTATAATGGCAATATTATGATAATATGACAGTAAATTATGACCGTAATAGCACACCAGTGCTAAACTAATTTGCTTTGGTTCTGGTTTAAACTTATGCTATGAATAAATCTTTGCCCCTGAAAACACAATAGATAATATAAAATAAAAATTAGTTTATATAACTAACACTACAAACAGTATTATCCATCCATACATACATATGGTTACTTTAAACATACAGCCTCTTATATAGCTGTGCAGACCGAACATGTCTGACTTTACACTGCAGCAGCTGTTTTTTCCACAAAGCAAAATCAACAAGCTGCAGAGACGCAGTATAATTGACCTGTTCCTCTCTGTGTAATGTTTTGGCACATATACAACTGATTGTTTTTTTTAAGCAAAGTGCACTAAAGGTAGTTAATCATTTCAGATTAGTTACCCATTAAAAAAAAATCTTACTATCCTACAGACTACTGTACGATAGTCCTTCTGATTACAAAGGTGGATTGAGAAAACACAATCCAAACAGCTTAATCTTGACAAATTCTACGTCTATACAAGTATACACATATTTACAAAATGACATCTTGATGCATGATATGATGTATAATTTTTTTACAAAACAGGGATACATTTTTTCATTGTGATATCTGATAGCAGCCTACTAATAGTAATGTTTGCTTTGTGGTTTTTTTTTTATATATATGATTTGCATTGTTTTAACAACAGACAACAGATTACAGGCAGAACTATTCAACTGTACAGAAAAAAATAATAATAAATA
>JAOVVA010000027.1:8940755-8955775 GCA_028565275.1 Leiocassis micropogon | reverse complement strand
GAGCACATTTTATGACCAATTCATGCAAAACTCCACATAATCCCAAAGGGTTCACATACTTTTTCTTGCAACTGTATTGGCCACCACTGACCTCCACCCCGCTGTAAAAGTCTTAGGGATGTGTTGGAGAAATCTTGTATTGACAATAGGAGAAGCATAAAGCACTCCATAAATAATGCGAATTTGCATCATAATAAAAGCTAATGGTATTTCAATGAAATATTGTGCATGTACAATTTTTTTTTTTTTTTTTTGTGGGGGGGGTCAGAAAGTGCATATTGGAAGGAGCACAGTAATATTAAGCTGTGATTTGATTTTTATGGTGGCACTTATTGTCAGGACTGTGATATTGTAGAATATTAATTAACACCTTTTGGCAAATTGGAATGCCGACTTGGCAGCAGCACGAACTTTAACACATTATTATGACATGTGGACATTATGAAACTTTTATATTATTAAGTGATGAAACATGTCCGGATATCAGACATTAAGTTTTTGAACTCTGCAGGATTGTGGCTCTCTAGGACCGAACTTGCCTACCCCTGCCCTGGGTATTCTGGTTTCCTCCCACAGTCGAATGACATGCCGAATAGGCTAATTGGTGTTTCCAGATTCTCTGTAGCATTTGCAATTAAATGCAAATAGCAGTCAATTTTTTCCCCCTTGTTAGCTGTTTAATGCGCATTTGCACTTCATTTGGATGAAGGGGAAAAAAAGGTTGGGGAGGGGAAAAAAACCATTTCCATGGCAGGGGTAAGACCAGGGATTAGGGATAAGGATGTCTTTTTTGAAGCCTCATCCCTGGTAAAGTTGCGAAGCTTTTTGAGTTCAATAACAGGATGTTTTGTGGTATTAGCAGGGTTTGTCAGGGTGGTGCATTTCCGAAAGGTGCAGGGAGGACAGTCTGACTGTCTGCTTGTAAACAAGTCATTCAAGTTTGTAGTGTGCCCATCAGGTGATTATGCCAGGGTGGCTTCTGGCTGCATGTCTCTGCATGAAGAGTGACAATTCATGCTGGTTTGCACAGCACATTCAAGATACCACAGATGAGAAAAACATCCATGACGATGACAACACACACTACATAGCATGACTTGCAGGATAAGATTGTTTGGGGGGAAAAATGTTGAGTGCATTAATGGATCTTTGGAGTTACAGTATGGATAGTGTTTGACGTTAATCTTTGCACTTGTGTGTTTTCCATCTAGCTCTGCTTCATAGTGTTCTGGACCCCTGGTGTGTCTGAGCTGATCCTGGTCAGTGTAATTGGGGTGGATGAGAGTTTCGCTCAGCTCTGCACTGTTCCTCTTCGGATATTCTCCTTCTTCCCTGTTCCAGGTTAGATTCCGTGCACAAATTGTATACATGAAGTCCTCATGAAATGCTGTGCGTTATCCACAAAGAAAGCAATGCCATTTACATGGATTGATTTACTGAATACAAGGGGCGGTTAAATCAAACCAGGACTAACAAAACATGGTAATGAGAATAAAACCTTCCTTTATTTCTCTGTATAATCCCCCGCTACGCTAATGCATTTATCCCAGCGTTTCACTAGTGCCTGGATACCATCAAATTAGAAAGTTTTCTCAGTATGCCAGAGCCTTTATTAGACTGCCTGCTTCACATCTGAAATGCTGGCCTCCCATGAACTCATTTAATGGCCCAAACATGTGGAACCTCCTTCAGCGAGGTCAGGACTGTACAGGTAATAACTCCCCGCCTAGGTCTTAAATGTGCAAGTGGTGATTATGAATGAATATGTGTGTGTACAGTTACCAGGGATCAGATGTTCCACTTGCAACATGTTCACACAGGAATGACAGCAGTGGGATCGGAAGATCGGTCTCATCACTGTACTGTGCTTAAGGTCATCGGTCTATTGTGTTTCATGCCTTCATTCACAAGGAATTATTACAAGTTCTGAGGTTTATTGAGCACCCCTTGTAAAGACAGGTAGTAAAAAGGTTTGGGGGAAAATGGCTTTATGGTTAATTCCCACAAAATCCCTGCCACTGGATGCTGTGCCGAGGGTTGCACCAGGAAGGGCATCCGGTATAAAACCTGTGCCGAGTTGTTGTGTGGATCGGATGGTCCGTTGTGGCAACTCCTGGACAGGATCAGCCGAAAGACAAACTTACTTTACTTCTGTTTTTATTTATTTGGCCTAAGTAACAATTATATGCCCCTCACCAACTTTAATAAACTTGCATCAGGTGATAACACCAACACTTAAAAAAAAACACAACAGATCTCAATTTTTTTTTTAAAAACATCAGTTTGTTAATGTTCGAGGGGATTTGTTCGCGTCTTGCTCCATCTCTTTACAGCATCTCGGTTTAGTAAGTGTCTGGTCTTTGACTTGGCCATTCAAAAATATAAAATCAATTCAATAACACTATTTTAAATAGTCATGTATCATTTAGATCTAATATGATATTTTTGAAGTCTGTGAATCTGACTAGAACTTAGTTATTCTAAAAATCATGATTAGCGAATACATGGCCTGATGCAAACATTACCGAGACAGATGATACGGCTCAGATGTTCCATCTAGTGAAGAACACATCGGACTACACAGCTGGGTCTCTCAACAACGCTGGTCGTGTTGCCACCACATCTGCATTCACAAGCAGCATCACCTATTACACTGCCTGATAACGCATATCTAAAAAAAGATTTGCTGTCATTACTAGTCGATTTCTCCTCAGATTCACTAAAAATCTTTTGTGAGATTCAATAAATAGAGAACTTTCCCTGACATGTGTGACCTTTTGTCCCTGTGTTGTTGTTTCTTTTCTTTTCCCCAGTGACCATTCGAGCTCATATGACTGGCTGGTTGATGACTCTGAGGAAGACGTTTGTCCTGGCCCCTAGCTCTGTGCTGAGGATAGTCGTGCTCATCGCTAGTCTAATAGTGCTTCCCTATATGGGGTGAGAATAAACTGTTTATCATCATGTCAGAGCTTTAACTGATTGTCCTCCTCCAGATTCAGGAGAATTGTACATTAGTAAGGTAACACTCACTCCGTATTGTGTTTCATTATTTATATACTCGTAGACAAAAAAATGTTGCACGTACACGTTTCTCAGAGCTTTCCTGCGATCATTATCCTTGATCTCGCCACATCGTTGTCCATCGTCACGCTTTCCTTCTAATCACAACTCCTCCTAAACCATTCATGGGAATTTGCCCAAACCTTCACAGACCCTTTATTAGGACGAATTAGGTCTTAACTTAACGTCTTGGTGTTGTTATGCTTGGCCTTCCAGGCAAGTAATATTCCTGGCAACTCCAAACCGACATGATAGTATAAACACAAAATTCCCAATATAAATGTTTTCCTTATTTGTAATACAAAGACATGTCAGCAAATTTTGTGCATGTGTACGGCATCCCTTTAGATGATGAGTTAGTTATCTACTAGAGATGGGGGGAAAATTTATTCAGTTACGACTTGCCACAATGACTCAAATCAATAATTTAAAAAAAAAAATGCTTTTTTAATTTGTAAAAGAGATGAACCAGTCAATTGCCCAGTGACCAGAATTGTCTGGTTTTCAGTTTAATTGGCCATGACCCGTGATCGGCCGATCAGAATCAGATACATACGATCAGAATACGGACAGATACGTTCTGTACAGAGAACAAAGTGGCGCAACAGGAACAAATTTTTATGGCGTTACATCATCAAAAATTGCCCAAGTTTAATGCCTTTTTTCTGTCTGGCCTTTAATGTCTGTTTTCAAACTTTAAAAACTCTTTGAGCAAGTTTAGATTTTAGACTTTGGAGACATTTGAGGAGGTAAAATATTGTTTCTTTTTAATCCTAGAGAAGGTACACTGTACTATCCTGTGTGGTGGGAGTGAATTATTTACTACGTTTGTTTAGAAATAATAATTATGGCGAATGACCGGGATATGTGCTACTTGGTAAAAATTAAGCTTTTTGTTTCATTTAACTTTAGGTTAAATGTTAAACTCTTAAGGCGGCACGGTGGGGTAGTGGTTAGCACTGTCGCCTTGCACCTCCAGGGTCTGGGTTCAATTCCCACTTCTGTGTGCATGGAGTTTGCATGTTCTCCCTGTGCTTGGTGGGTTTCTTCCAGGTACTCCGGTTTCCTCCCACAGTCCAAATACATGCATATTAGGTTATTTGGCATTCCAGTAAGTCTCCTGGGATAGGCTCCAGGGCCCCCCATACGTGACCCAGTATTACAGGATAAAGCAGTATAGATGATGAGTGAGTGAGGCTTTAAGGCACTGTACTCTACTACATACATGGTAATGCATTCAACTCTTGGGATAACCCAACCACGTTGTGTGCTCAAGATCAAATATTTTTGCTCACAGTAGACCACTTGGGACCTACACGCCTCCTGCTTCATCAAAGCCATGTTCAATCTGTTTTCAGTATCGTTGCTTGCCTGTGTTTTGATCTCGTGTGTATTGGCATGCAGGGTGCACGGTGCTACATTAGGAGTGGGCTCACTACTGGCCGGTTTCCTCGGAGAAGCCATAATGGTGGCAGCTGGTGCATGTTATGTGTATCGACAGCAGGTAAGCGAATGTCACCAATTTAATAGCTTTGGCATGTCGGAAAAGATCATGATAAAGTGTCATCTGCCTACGATCTTTCATCTCGCAACTCCTCGTAAACTATTAATGGAAGTTTCACAGACTCCTTTTTTTTTTTTTTTGGAAGCATAAATGTGCAATAGCTATTTAATTTTTTAATATTTTTTCCCCTGATATAATGGCAGTTTTTTAATAATTAACAAAAGTAGAAGAGTCAGACCTGCTATCCTCAACACCTCCTACACCGTTCATGGGAATTTGACCAAGCCCAAAGATTACTTTTTTTACACTTATAGAAAGCATAGGTGTGCACAAGTTGTTAAATTTTTTTTAAAGCTAATACTGTTTACTATTCTGTATCAGTCAGATGTTTAGTACTGTGGTGACAGTTACACCCTGGTGGCACTTCGTTTTTGTTGTGGTAGACTACAGCCACATGTTCTCTACAGTAAAGAAGCTTTGCTTGAGTTTATGCTATTTGCTATGATGGCACTCTGATTAGCTACTTCGCTGAACTTCTCCTCGTCAGTCCCGAGCGGTGCAGGGTGTGATTTGTTTTATTCTACAGTTCAGTTCATGCATAACTACTAAACGTAGTGTCGTAGACAACCGTCTTGTATAGACAATGTTTATTGCTGTAGATAGCCATTTCATTGTGTCGCCTGCTTGTGATGCATTATATGTGTACATTACTGACATCTGTTCTTTCTTCCATCCATCAAACATCGAACCCTTTCACTCTAGAGAACAAATTTGGAGGCAGAGCTAGTCATACAGGCCGATGACTCTGCCCCGATGAACGACGTCACATCCACAACCGAGATAGACAACGTCCAAGAGGTGGACGAGCAAGAAGGACAGGATGGGAAGATGAAAGGAGTGAACTAAGAGAAATGAATGTAAAGAGAAACCTGATGAGATCCAATACTCCTGAAACCAAATACCAGGACTGCAAGCTGTCAGTGCAGCGTTTCTGCTCAGACCTAAACTGATGTGTCTGCTGCAGCACTTTCCTTTTTTTTTTTTTTTTTTTTTTTTGCACTAAAGTCCTTCAGAGTCTCCGTTCTCTTAGCAGCCAATAACTGAAGGTTTTGCTGATTTCAGCTGTACTAAATCCGGGAGTGGCTGAAAGATGGTTTCGCTCTCTGCTTCACAACAACTCGTCCAAAACAACACCCAAGGACGACTTATTGCA
Organism: Leiocassis micropogon; assembly: GCA_028565275.1. Classification (NCBI taxonomy): domain Eukaryota; kingdom Metazoa; phylum Chordata; class Actinopteri; order Siluriformes; family Bagridae; genus Leiocassis; species Leiocassis micropogon. Next base: position 8,949,998 of record JAOVVA010000027.1, on the reverse strand, counting down.
CAGAGGGAGACAATCTGGCACAAATGCACGGTCACTGACCTTTGACACAGTGAACCATGTGGTCTGCTGCAGTACGGGCCTTAAAATGCACAATATCTGTTATTGCACAATGTTTAACGCACAAAAGACTCTCAATGTATTAGATATCTAAAGCTTTTACGAAAAAAAAAATTAGCTATTCAGGGAAATGCACAAAGGAGATCCGTATATCATTATTGTTTATTTTTATATGCTAAACTTGTTCTATTTAGTGTCCTGTGATTAAAGAGAGGCGCATGGATTATTTATTTGGGTATGTGTATATATATATATATATATATAGAGAGAGAGATTTCGTTTAATGCCAGAAACCTTGTGTGGTAAAGAAGCTTTCTGACATCAGCTTAGACAGAAATCTACAAACTGAAAATGCAAGATCATGGAGAGTACAATTTTAATCACATAAAATGTTTAATATTTCCAACAACTTTGTAGTTTGGAAACGATGCATTTATAAGGGTGTTTTTATAAACTATACAAATTCTCATAAAACTCTAAAGTTTTTTTTTTTTAAATGGCTTGTACTCGCACCCCAATAAAACGTCAGTTCAAGGTCCAAATCCACACCTACATTTCTAACAGACACTAACAGAATAGAAGCACTATGTGTTCAGATCATCCAGGAATTATGTATTTGTTTATTTGAATTCAGTTTTAATGGAGTGTTATGATTTAGTGTTGCTGCTTTTAGACTACTCTTAAAGCATTGTTACCAAATTACAAATGAAACCAGTGTCAGATCCCAGTATGATGGTGATATGGAAATGGAAATATTTGTTTTTAAATTTTCCTTCAGTTCCAAGTCTCATGCATAGCTCTACAGCATTTTCACTCTTTGCCATTTAAATCCCCTTGCTTGTATTCTCCATGTTTTTCAGAAACCACATCCTGAATTAATTCTGAATTAATCCAAAATCAGGAATTTCTGATTTCTTAGGATTCTTTGCAGGGATCTTGCACAGATGTGTGTGTGTGTGTTTTTTTTTTTTCTTTTACATTTTCTACCACAGAGTTTTAAAAGCTTTTATGTTTTCACATAGTATGCCTCACTAAAAGAAATTCTCAAACTCTAATATTTCCTTCAACTGCCTTTAGCTTTGATTAAGGCCAAAATGTCGGCCATTTCATGCGTGAAAATGATTTGAGATACTCTTTCACAAGGTTAATCCTGGAATATGTCCATGCCATCAAGGGGGAAAAATTCATTGTGAATCTGGTCATTCAGTACATTCAGGTCATCAGCTGACCTAATTCAATTACAATTTTCAATTTTATTTGTTTAACAATGGTCATTGTCGCAAAGCAACTTAACACGATCAAAAGAATTATGGAAGTTTGTATGAAATGTGAATGAATCAAAATGAAAAGATTGAGCATTCAGTTCACTAATTTTATTGCCCTATAACATTGCTGAAGCCTCAGAGGCTTGTACAGTGGACAGTATGCATGATGAGTACACAGCTTCATCCATTTTTATCCTGATGCACACGTCACTCTGTAATAGGGCCAATCTGGACTCATCAGACCACATGACCTTTTTCCATTGTTTAATCCCACATCGTGTCACATTGTGAGTGTAGAAATGCTCTCACTTTCATTATTAAATATAGCTGAGAGTTCTACTGTTGAATTTGTTGTTGAATTACTCATTTCCCCAATCTGGTTGGAGGGTTTTTAACCCAGTTCCATACTTTTAAATATCCTTAGTTGTTTTCTTTGCTTAAAGCAGAACAATAATTTGACCCTTCTAAAGAGACCTTTTTTTGGCTAAGCAATGTACCTCAACCCACAAGTACCTTTTAAAGTCTGGTAAACTAAATTTTTCATGTTTTCCTAAATACAGCACACAGGTCTGTGCAAACGGCCCAAACAGTAAGAGTTTTATCTTGGCCAGGGTTCCAGTGGATCCAGAGCCTATTCCAGGCAACATTGTAACCAGTACGATGACTGGTGTTTTTTGGACGAAGCTCCAAATGGACATGAACTTCTGAATGGGAAAAACTTTATCAGGATAATGGATGGATAACAAAGTTTACTTTAAAACCTTTATTACTCTGATGATTTTTATTTTAAGAGCTTGTATGTATTTTCTGCCTTTGGCAATTTGTATCTTGCTGAGCTGAACTATTATTATTTTTGAGGTCAGGAAACTTCAGGGGAACTCAAATCGTCGGTTAAATATTTTTAATTGTATATTGAGTTTTTAGATGCTATGATCACTTTAAATGTCATTAGATGCATTTTTTAAACAATAAAAAACATCAACAATATTCTTTCACTATAAAGTGAACATTATACTGTACATGTTAAACACTGCTAGAGTCAAACAATGCTAGTTATTTCTGAACAATCACTCAGCAGGTGATGTTCATATTTTTTGCATGTTAGCATTGAAATTTTTAGACAAATGTGATATTTTGTAATAATGCACACAATAAAATGTTCAATCAAAAGTGGGGCCAGTTAGTAGCTGCATGTTTATTGTGCATCATATGAACATTATATTAATACAAGTTACCTGATATTACCTTTTCTTGCGAAGCCGCTTTGCTGTTTGTTGAATAAAAAGCTGCCGAAAGGTCTGTTCATTTGCAGTTTGTACGGTATATTAACTTAAAATGTAAACCTTATTTATATATTTTTTTCTTTCCACAAACAACCAACCTAGTCTTCAACATCACAAAAACCTATTCAACAGGCTTTTTTTTTTTCACTTTTCTGCACAATACTGAACCAGACTAACCGTAAATTAATTTCTTTTTTTTTATTTCTTTCCTGTGCCTGATAAACAATGTGACCTACAAAATACATGTATATAAGACTGTCAGACATTTTTTTACAGCACCGCCTTTTTTCGACATTCTACAAACGTCATACAAGGGGTGTTCAAGTCAAACCGGGACTTTTGATGACATTTCTAGTAAATGAACGTGTGAAAACTGACATTTACAGAATACTTCAAGCAGACGACGGTGATAAAACTATTAGCCGCAGTAATACGTTTGAATGGTAGAACGCCTGATCCTTGAAACACAGTGAATAAATTGTTGCTAACTTGCAGAAGAGACGCACCTGTCTGTGGGAACTGTCGCACAATCATTCAGGAACACAACTTGCACATTACAGGACTGGGAGTTATTGCCACATCCTTCATATAGTCCTAAACTTACAAGTTCCACATGTTTGGTATATTAAAGGAGTTCCTGGGAGGCCAGCAATTCAGACATGAAGCAGGCAGTCGGATCATACTGAGAAAAAGTTGTTGGTATCCAAGCACTAGTGAAACACTGGGATAAGTGCATTAGTGTAGCATGGAATTATATAGGAAAATAAATGTAGTTTTACTCTCATAGCTTTGTTCTGAGCAATTAAAAGTCTCGGTTTGGCTTGAACACCCTTTTATTAGCATTAAATTAGCGATAAGTTACAGAGTAGTAATACTATAAAACATTTGGCAGCAGTTTGAGACAAACTCGACAAAATTATTACCAGACCTCATACATAAAAACAGCATTAAGTAGTGACATAACAGTCGGCTTTCATTCGTTATCTAAACTGCTATGGAACATGAATAAAAATGTAGCAAAAATGAACTAATCTGAAGTGGCTCAATCCAGTAATCAAGTCCACCAACGTGGATAACTTTTTCCCTATTCCCGCTTTAAGCATACGGGGGCCAGCTTGATTACACAGTTCGGATGTTTAGGGAGCCAGAATAGGAAAAACAACAAAGAGAATGTGGAACGGCTGCTATACTTGTGGTCTGGGGGAAACATCTGGTGTAGTCTGTGCAAAACATCACTTTAAAACAGTAGATTCGACCGTCTTTCAAACGTAATAAAGATTTGAAGTCCCCCCCCCCTAAAATATTTGGCACTACAATCTTAAGAGCCTCCACGCTTCCAAATTCATCATGATTATGAATAATAATAAAGTAAGTTCAGATCTATAGTATAATTTAGCTATTAGGGTTTCTAACAAATATACATACATAAACGTACAGAGGACGAATTAAAGGAAAACCGCCTTAAAGTGTGTTAGTAAGGTGTTGGTGAAAATTCTGTAAGAGTGATTTCTCATCGCATGCATCACTCCAAAATCTACAGGTGTTCAGCTTTGGATTTAGTCACAGTGAGTGCCATAGCATGTGAGACCTTGTTTTCTACTGGTGAGGAACAGGGTCATGCTGGAAGAGACCTCTCTGGGCAGGACAGAAAGGTTTCTTTAGAGGTTAAAGGGAATAAGTGAGAATTACTCTATAGATCTTCAGTCATAGAGTGATTTGAATTGATTTCCATGTGGAGGCAAAGAATACCAGTAAAATGCTCCATACTAAATGACGAAAGGCTTTGATGTGTTCATGAAGCTGAATTTTATGTCTCGGAGCAATCTATAATAAGGTCAGCTTGTGTCAGTAGTAGCGAAGTTGTTCATGCTTGCAGACTTGCATTTGTAAGAAGAATCACTTCATAGTAAACATCATTACACTATTTTCAGAACATCATGCGGAACTTCTTATTTGTATTTGCATTCACATTTCTTTTGTATAAAATAAGAACTCACTGTAAACTTGCTGTAATACAAAACCTAAATAAGTCAATGAATTGCACAAAAAATAAACCTGAGTGCTTTTGTTAGCTTTAGCTTTAACCAAACCCAAGCAAATTTTAGACGTGAATAATCTTTTCCTACTAATTAATTCAATAGTTCTCCTTCATTCCACCGATCAACATCTAGAAATCCTGTTAATAACCAATAACCTCCCAAATATTACATTAATAATAATAATAACAGTAAGAATATTCAAGGCAGTGCATGGTGATGTCAAAGTTTCACTCTCGATTTCCAATCACCTTCCAGAAATCCCAGACACGTGGCGGACGGCGTTACACTTTGTATTGTGTCGGCTTCCTAATGGGGACATTGTAATGTCGGTCGTCCTCGGTGACGATACACACGCAGGGCCAGTCGTGCTTGTGGTCGTCGGGGTAGTGCGTCACAAATTCCTCCGTGTCAGTCTTGTAGAGGCGGAAGGCTTGAATGGTGTGCTGTAAGGCATAACCCAGCAGAAACATCTCCACCTGCAACAGTGCAGATAAACAGCAATTCCAGTTCACTATTTCTTTTTACATACGTTGTACAGTACTGTGCAAAAGTAGCACCCCCCTCTCATTTCTTTATAATTTGCTTCCAATGAGCCAGACCTTATTTTAATGTAGTCTTGAGAAATAGTTCTCCAGGCTTCCTAAATAATTCTTTTGGGCTCATTTTTGGCCTGTTTTTGGCTTTCATTTTCAGGCCAGTCCCTGTACCGGACATGTTTCAGAGGAATGTTTTTGATTGTTATGCAAAAAATTCAAATTTAAGAAATGAACCAGTGAGAAACGGGTGTAGATGATAAAAGATGATTGGTGATAAGTATACCGGTCATACTGAACGCTGAGTGGTTGGAACAGACGAGAGGGGAAATGAGGTTGCTGCTGAGGTTGATACATAAACAACCAATTTTAAAATTGTATCTTTAGGCACTTTGCAGACTCGCAGTATTGCATTTGTTCATATTTCTTTAATTCGATCTACATCATTTAATTTAATTTTTGGTGGCTCAAGACTTTTGCACAGTACTGTACATATAGAAAAGTGTAGCAACAAGAACATTTATTATTCTAACTGTAATTCTAGTTGAGAAATGACAGACAGCAGCTGACAAATCAGAAATAAATGAGCTAGCCATGCAATTAAAAATACATTGAATTCAATATTAGCATGCCTTATCTTCCAAGCAATGGTTGTTATAATAATAATAATAATAATAATAATAATAATAATAATAATAAAAACTACAGCCTGGACAGATGACTGGAATAGTCATTTGTTTCTACTCAAATTTGCTATTTTTGCAAATTGTTATTTCAGGATTAAAATCTACTTTTTATGTGCTGCCTCTGTTCATACAGCTGTATGTTAGGTTCAGGTTGTGTCACCTGTTCCAGGCCACCAGTGAAGCCGACTTGTCTTAGGTGATTGTTGAAGAACATTTTGGGGCTTTCAGACGTGTCACGGGCAAACAGTAACCAACAGAAGACGGGCACTTCCTCTTCTGCCAGCATTCTGTTATGAAACTCCATGGCCTTGACCAGCATAAGGAACTTCAGCACCTCCAGAAGAGCGTACTCTTCTTCTCCACCCTGAAACACATGATCACACACAGCCTGCTTGTCCTCCAGGCTCTCGGACTCTGCTGCTGCCTGCCACTGGAAACACACACACAGTCGACACACACATACACACATGATAATAAATAAAATGAGAGGCATATACGGTCAGGTTCATAAGTATTTGATTCGTAACACGGCTGTCATATTTTTGCTTGTGTACACCAATAGAATGGATTTTAAATAAAACAGTCATGTGATTGACGTGTTTTTCAACGACCTTCAAAAACGTTCAGCTTTAATTCAAGAGGTTTTACAAAAAATATTTCTTTAACCATTTATAAAGTACAGCTTAAAAAAAAAAAAAAAGCTTCGTTTTGTCAGGCTCAAAAGTAATGGGACAAACTGACTAATAAGCAACGTGAAGACGTACAAGCCAATCCTAGGTACAAGGCAGGACTTAAAGGCAGCATGCATTTAGCGCCATTAAGCCTCATACTAGTGTGAAATTAATTGCAGGAAATTTGGAAGGCAAAAACCTATAAGTAGAGCACCTCATTAGGTTGAGTGATGTAAATGCTAGCAAAAGCCTGACTTGACCCTTGTTGTTATAAAAGCAAAAGTATGCATGGCATTTTGTTGTGTTAATTGTCTTGCCGCTGATTGTGGAATGCCAACACACCGCTTAAAGCACTAAATGGCTTAATGCCAAATCTTTGGGTTCAATGTGAATTAATAAATGCAAGTGCAGCATAATGCAAATTAATGACATTATAGTGCCATTTATAATGTAAGTGAAAGTGGTTCAAAAAGGTGTTAGTGCAAGTGAATGATGTTAACATTTGGCTGCAAAAAAAAGACCTATCAAAGAGGTAGCAGAAACTTTAGTAGTAGCCAAATCAACAATTTGTTACATTCTTAAAAAAAAGAAAAAGAAAAAAGGAATGTACTAGTCAGCAACATCAAAGGTCATGGAAGATATCTAAAGTGGAAGATCAAGGAATTCATTCATTGTCAACTTCAAAGCCAATTCAAGAACATTCTGGAACTCTTAAAAAAGTGTGTGTTTGGGGGGAGGGGATTCCAATGTTCCAGCGCATCCAGGTCACTTGGTGTTTATTGATGATGTGATTGCTGATAAAAGTAGCAGGATGAATTAGAGTAATATACTTTCTGCAAAGATTCAGTAAAATGCTGAAAAAACTGATATGATGCTACTCCATAACACAGATGAATAATGACCCAAACCATACCATGAAAGCAGCCTAAGGAAAGGAAATAAAAGCTACAGTAAAAACCTGGCACACAATCCCAAAGGAGGAAACAATAATTTGGTGATGTTTATGGTTTCTATACTTAAGGCAATCTTTGAGTGCATCAAAAGCAGTTTGTCCACTTACATTTGAGCCTTCGAAAAATATTTCTACCCAATTATTTTGTTAAAAACTTCAGTCAAAACCATTCTGTTGTACAGCGACATAATTATCAAAATTGTGTCAGTACCCAAGCATCTATGGAACTCACTGTAGATGTTCACTCAGCATTAAACATGTTATAAAATGTACAATCACATTCAAAAGGAGGAAACAATGAATTGTTTTAAGTGTTTTGCATTTTGCCTTTTGCACATTTACTAACTAAAAATATATTAGCAAACAAAATTTCTTTTCGAAGTGATTTACTCTTTTCTGCAGAAGCTCCAGATAGTGTTTAAGTTTCTCCACAGCATCCTCGTCCTCTCCTGCTTTGACACACTGAGGAGGGAACATCCACATACCGATCAACTGCTCCTGAGCTTCAATTTTTTCTGGCAACTTCAAAATGGATAAAACAGAAGTATATTAGTCTTAGATTGTTTAACAGTCTGGAACAAGTAATGATTCTGCCCACATGGACAAAGTGTAAAGATTTTGGAAGGGAATGAGGTGCCTAAAGAAAACTGCAACCTTTCACTTCAAACACTTACATTACGCATACTGTGGTAAAGCAACTCTTCTGGAGAAATAAACTCACGGATGACAGCAAGGTAACATTGTTCGTCTTTTAATTTAGTTATGTATATTTTAGCATATACCATTTTTTTTTTTTTCATTTGACTTTATCACAATTTGACTAAATGGACTTCAACAGTATTGATCCATTGTTTAGTATCTCAGTAGTGAGCTTCAAAATAACCAATTTACAAACTCTTACCGATGTAAAGTCTTCCTCTAGTAACCAGGCTGGTGTGCGTGTTGTACTGGCCAGCACCTGATACAGAGTAGCTCTCAGAGAGCAGTAGTTGTCCCCCCTTACTCTCCTCAGCCCAGTAAAACTACAACACATCTCAGAGTAACCCTGCAAAAACAAAACAAAAGTTATATCATTTAAAAATAGTTTTAAATATTAAATGTATTTATTGTTTCAGTTCAAAACTCAAAGTTGAACTAACACGAACATTTTTTTATTTTCCATAGAAGAAGCACCTTCAGGGGATGGAGAATTATTGTATATAGAGTTTTTAATAATAACTATTTTGTCATATGAGCACTTTGGATAGTTTGACAAACCTAGACACATTGGTGGTATCAATAGCAGGACTTTCAGCTATAATGACTCAGGTAGCAAAGATTACAAACAGTGCAAGGTGGGGAGGTCAGATCAACAAATCTAGATCAGATCCCATGGAGATACATTTCCATTCCTCTCAATGTAGAATTGCAGGATGTGCATGAGAGAAATTAGACATTTCCTTAGCCAGTGGACATGGAGACCACCAGGTCTGTTGGGGGGCAGCTGCTCAAACCCAAATCCACAGATAGGCAGCTCGTGTATTCGCAAAATCCAGAGAAGGAAAAATCACCTTCTCATTAAAAATCAACCTTTCAAATGATTGACAGTTAGTGTGGACATTATAAGGTCAAAGACTGATTCCCATCAACAGCAAGGAGGCTTGTTTCCTCCACCTTGGCTTCATGACTGGGTGGAGGAAACCTGGCGCTTGCTGGACTTTCTTGGACGCCCTGAAGCCTTCTTAACAAGAATTGAACCTCTTTCCTTGAAGTTCTTG
>JAOVVA010000027.1:8910299-8931537 GCA_028565275.1 Leiocassis micropogon | reverse complement strand
AGCAGGTCCTTTAATGACAGCAATGAAATGCAGTGGAAAGGTTTTTTTGGGATTAAGTTAATTTTCATGGCAAAGAAAGACTATGCAATTCATCTGATCACTCTTCATAACATTCTGGAGTATATGCAAATTGCTATTATAAAAACTTGAGCAGCAACTTTTCCAATTTCCAATATTTATGTAATTCTTAAAACTTTTGGCCACGACTGTACATTTACATGCAAAGCACAGAGGAAATTTAGGAATGGTGATAAGCAGTTTATTTAACAACTGCAAGGTCTCTTGTACTGTTTGTACCACTGAATTGTGGCTTTGGAGTTGGTGTACTTAAGCAATTGGCAGCAACACCTGGCTATCATCTTTGTACAATCTACTAGGAGATAGGTCCTTGCTTTGGGTCGTTGCTTTAGGCCTTGCATTGTGGTATTCCTGTTAAGGACATCTGTGCTCCAACAAACTGGGCCTCGCCTCATTCTAATCCAAGCATACCTCAAGCATGGGCTTGTGAGTTTATCACTTTATGATGAGCTTGTCTGGCACTACAGCAGTCTGCATATCACATAGTCATACTAAAACTAACTTTCTTATTACAATTATAATAAAACCTGGATCTGTGACAGCATGAGTAAGGCATTTCATCAAACAGCCACCCTCCTTACAGCAAAAAGATTTGTGATTATTTTTAACAATGTCATGCTGGTTCATCTTCTGCTTAGCTGTGCAAGCAAAGTACTTCAGGCTTTAGTTGTTATTGTTATTGTTGCTGCAATAGAACTGCAATAGAATGCTGCAATAGGATATTATAGGAATGCACAATATAAAAAAGGAATAAAAAACACGTTATTTAAGGGGCATTTCGATTGGAAAATTAGGAGACATTTTGGGTGAGCCCTAAGGCCTGTGTCGAAGAAATAGTACTGTAACATATGCAACCTTTAACATGAACAATAACATGTGTCAGCATTACTAGAGTATACTGTATGTAGAATTTAACGTTTACATTTTACGGTATTTGGCAAATGCCCTTATCCAGAGTGACTTACATTCTTATTTCATTATACTGTATATCTGAGCAGTTGAGGGTTAAGAGCCTTGCTCAAGGGCCCAAGAGGGGCCGCTAAGTAATGCTGGGACATTTTAAAAAATATGTTAACCTACTTTATTAACATAAACCAATATTTAAATAAGATAGCAAAAATGAGAATTAAAGACATTTGAAAAGTGATATATTAATAGATCAATAGAAAACTTAACACAGAAAGTGGTGATCATAGTAAATTTAAATAAGAATAATCAGAACGCTGAAATAATTTTATAACACTAACTTACTCATAGTCTATACCGCTTTATGCTGTGTACATGGTCGCGTGGGGCCTGGAGCCTATCGCAGGAGACTTAGGGTACAAGGTGGGGTACACCCAGGATGGGGTGCCAATCCATCGCAGGGCACACACACAAACATGCTCATTCACATACTACGAGCAAATTGGGAACGCCAATTAGCCTAATCTGCATGTATTTGGTCTACCGGGAGGAAACCCACCAAGCAAACATGCAAACTCCACGCACACAGACCCACGCACACACACAGATGAGCAGTTTTTCCACAGAATTATCGTTTAGTAATCTACAATTTAAAACTAGATTGCCCATTCATGTTTAAATCTTAACATGGTGCTTTAATCAAAATACTCTTAAAAATGGATTTAAAGCTTAAAATCATACTTTCAAATCAATGTTTTAATTCTACTTATAATGTATTGTTTAATAGATATACTGTATGAGAACTTCTTACTGTTCTGAAAGCCTATGAAAGCTCTGAAGTTTACTTTGTTTCTCAGAAGTTTGATAGCAAAAAGTTCACGTTATTGGTCTATCCTGTGATACTCCTGTATCATCCTCACCTTTCTGATGAGATTGCTCTTGGCTGTATTTCCCTTCCACTCTCTCTCACTGTACTCCAGAATATCAACAGGATCGTCTAAACTGCACTTATCCTCCACTCCAGGGACTGAAAGGAGAAAAAACACATGAAAATGTCAAGAAACTGAGATACACTGCAGTATCTGAAAACAACTGTATAACAATAACAACAAAAACAACCAAAACATGAATAACCATGATTAAAGATCACTTAAACGCTTCGTAAAGTTGAATTGGCCACCACATTCAAATGCTAAAGGTGGTTGAGCAAAATATTGGAGTGTAATTTGTTTTCGGGGGGCCGGGCAGTGGATAATACAAAGTTTAATGACACTGTTCTGCTTCAACTTTATGAAGATACACACTGATGTACATCAAATATGATTAATACTTGTAAACTCCAGCAGTGGCACCAATTTAACTTCTTTGTCCTGCTCTTGGTCCATCTCTTCATCACCCCGGTAGAGATCTTCATTTCTGATTTAAAAAAAAAAAAAAAAAAAAAACAAGCACAATAAAACATGCCTGGAAAAACCCTTGACGTAATATTTCGACATTTTTTCCTATTTAATATTACACCGATTAGGTGTAATAACATTAACACCACCAACAAGTAAAGTGTACAACACTGATCACCAACTATACACCAGTAAATCGGGGACAGCGTGATGGGCACCCAAGACTCACTCATGACCACCTGATCCGATCCGATCCGATCAAGACCCCCCCCCCTACCCCCCCAGGCCTTGTGGGGTTCATGCACCGAGGGGTCAAAGCTCTTACGATGGCACAAGGGGAAGGTACAATCTAGGTGGTTTTAATGTTAATGTTTTTAATGTTATAGCTGATCAATTTACAGTACATTAAAGATATACTATATGTATTAAATTCTCTGTACAACTTCATCTGTTCTACTGGAATTAACTATGTTTACGATGATTGAGAGATACTTACTGTTCATGCCCGTCCTTCTCTGCAATGTTTTCTATGTCGCTCACAGGTATCAGTGCAACTTTTATATCAGGGCTACTGCTCAAAACAATCTCTTCTCCTTTTTGGCCTTGAGTCCTTTCTGCATTCTCTTTTTCATCTTCTGCTGTCGTCTCATCATTCTCACAGGCCTGTGGTGCTGGCTCCCCCTCCTCGGTGAGTATGTGTTCCAATGGGAATGTCTCACTTGGACCAGTATCCTTGCTTTCAGGCTCATTTTCATCAACATGTTCACTGCAAATGAGACAATTTGGGTGGTATTATAACCAACTGACATGATTCACAGGAAACTTTATAGCCATGTCCATTAAATGGTTCATTTGTCACTGTTGACCATCGAGTTAAAAATAAAGTTTGCCCGCTTCGGAGTCCAATAACACATCGTTGCCTCGTGCTGTAATCACTAACATAATATTAAACCTCCTCTGCAAATGTCTTCTCTATGAGTAATAGTTAATAAAAATTTAATGTGTAGATTTATACACATGTGCCTGCTCATAAAAGCGTTATAAAATGCCGCACTGTAATTTATGTCTCTCTGTAAATAATCACATTCTCCAAAGGCCACTCTAAACTTAAGAGATCATAATACAGTATAGATTGCGTCTGCCAGGCCTGTTCAATCCACATATAATGTGACACAGCTCCTACTTTATGTGAACATATTTTTAGAAGTAAAATAACATGTTTATTTCAGAATTGAGAACTGCTAAAAAACATACGTTAAAACATATTCTTGGTTTTTCCTTTGCCCTTAGTTAGTACATATAAATAGTAATCTTAAAAAAACTGTTAATAGACAGCCAGAAACTTCCACCTTGTGATCTCAAAGTAAAAACACTGTGGTGGATGTGGTATATTCTCCCCCCTTCTTAATATCAAAACAAATTTAGAAAACTGGACATTTAATTCCACCTGGTGGTGGGAAGTGTAAACAACAGGAAGTGCTTACTCAGGTTCCTCTGTAGAATGTGGCTTCTCTACAGGAGCATGTGTGAGCAAACCATTTTGAAAAGCCTGTTGAACTTCTCCTTCCTTTTGTACACACTCGGTGATTGTCTCCTGGGTCTCTGTAGTGTCTGTGGGCTCTCGTTTCTCCAGGTCCTCTGCAACACTAACAATAGCGAGAAGAGAAATTATTTAATTTGACATCAACTCATGTGCTCCTGATCTGGGGATGCAAAGTTAATACTACACATAAATGGCTAGATATGTACAGTGGGGTTATAGAACTAAGAATATTTGATATTTATGTGACTTGATATTCTAATAAAAACTGAACAGAAGTCAAAATGACAATTGGCATACAGCATAATTATCGTAAAGAATTATACTTTTGTTCACTACAAGAATTGCACAAATTATAAAATCCTCAATACTTTTATTTGGAAACCATTTATTTTTTTTGTTATACTGTATATTGATGGTGTATTGTATTGCATTTATAGACAAGTCAAATGTCAGATGCTAATTTAAAGAAAATAATTCATAAGTTAGCATCAGCACATCTCTTACAAATACAGAGGTTATAAATGTGAGCTCATGCTTCTAAGAACAACACAGTACTGTATATAGCCTTATACATATACACAAAAATAAAATATTTGATGAACGCCAGATAATGACTGTGACCTTTTCTTTGCCAAAGTGTCATGTGATAATGCACTTTGTTTTGACACCAAAGCCAAGTATATGGTATAAGAAAAAGCTATTTAAATAAGGGAGTATAGGGTCCGTCCACGTGCCATCAGGTAACGTATCCCCCCGTTTGGAAAGAGAGAAAGAGAGACATTATTTCACTAGAAGTTCAATTGCATCTGAGAAGCTGAGTGTGAAGAACCTTGCTCAAGACCTCAACAGTGTAAAAAAACGGGGGCCTTCTGATCAGCAGTCTTTTAATTACTGAGTTACCGCAACAGTCCTATTTGATTTATTATCTATTCAATAATAAATGAATTGTTACTTAAAAATAAATAAATGAATTAATTGCAATAAGTCGATCTTATTATTCATTAATTAGCAATAATTAGGCTATGTAATAACTCTGAAATTACTTTCCAGAGCAGGAGAAGGCAGTAGTATTTGGGTGCTTTTCCCCCAAAAGACAACCTAAAAGAAACAGGCTTGTGAGGGGAAAAAAAAATCAGATAAGCATGCATTTTTCCACCCAATTTTTCAGCCTAAATTATTCATAGGAAATTCCCACCCCATCTCAGGGCGCTCCCCTCTCAACCAACATTTTTACCAACCAGAGAGAACGAAAAACTTAATGTTCTTCCTCCAGTTGCATCTTTTCTAACTGCTGCTCATGCACCACTAGTAGGCAACTTTTCTTTATGCTGCCACCCATGATTGATGTGGAAATGCAAGTATGCCATACCTCCACTCCTGGAAGCAGAGCCAATTTTGCTCCCTGGGACTGCCAGCCATGGGTGACTCTGGCACCATTGAGATTTGAACTTGTGATCGCCAGTTAACAAAAGAAGAATGCTTTTCTGTTGCTCCACTATTTACTACTGTGCAGTTTATAGATGTAGCCTGTAAAACCATCCTAGATAGAACTCTCACACAGCTGTGAACCTATGTGAAGTTTTTTTTGTATGGGTAACTTTATAAATGCTTTGAATATACTGTAGTAGTCATAAAATACAGATTTATAGTAATGTGTTACAGTTGTAGAGTCTGGTACTTTTCTAAACTAAATGTTTCCATGAGCAACCCACGTTCACAGGAAGCATGTGTTAGACTTTTTTTAAACCTTGATGGCACCCGATTATTGACACGGCAAAGGAAAAGGTCAGTCTGAGTGTGAATCAAATTGGGAAAAATATAAAAGTCGATCCGAAATTGATCTGCAGGTTCAGTCCAGTATCTATAGCACACTCTGAGTCTGTAGTGAATTGGGGTCTAGTTATATCATCTGCTCAGTGATTTAGGAGTAAATTAATGCTTGCTAGGTCACATGAGCCAAAAGTGAGAAATACTGGACAGAAGCTAAAAATAAGACCACATATGCGCTCTCATTTGTTTGCTTTGTCTACTTTGGTTCCCATCCAATGTACTGACTAGATATTTAAACAGACAGAGAACAGCTTCCCGCTCCAATATCAATTCATAAGCTAATGAGGGCTGACTAGTGCCAGTGATGCAAGGTAAGGTGTAGTGCAAAAAAATTAATGCTAGACCAAAAACTCTAAGTGACACGGCTACTGCCGCTCAATGGTGTCTAGTAGCCTACATTTGAGCGGCACGGTAGTCTAGTGGTTAGTACTGTCGCCTTGCACCTCCAGGGTCCGGGTTCGATTCCCAGCCAGGCTCGATTCTTGTCTCTGTGTGTATGGAGTTTGCATGTTTCCCCTGTGCTTGGTGGTACTCCGGTTTCCTCCCACAGTCCAAAGATATGCAGGTTAGGCTAATTGGCGTTCCCAAATTGACCGTAGTGTGTGTATAGAAGGTGAGTGAGTGAGAGTGAGTGGACCTAAATTTGACTGATATTGACATAAGATAAAGTGCAGAGAGACTAATGAACTAGTAAAAATGATATAAAACAAGCAATATATGTTCACCTCTTACTGTTTGTAGAGGGTTCATGCAATAACTCTTGGTTCTCAATATGTGAAGGTTCCTCACATGGTTTCTGCACTACCTCAGTCAATAGAGGTTCTTCTACATTCACCTCAGCTGGCTTCTCATCTTTCAAATCCCCATCCGTCAAGTCATTCACTTTGCCTTTTTCTACAAAGTTTACAGTAGATTCCTCAATAATGTTCACAGACTCTGGGGTTTCCTGAATTTTAGAAGGTAAGAAGTCTTCCTTTACACCAACATCCTCTTCGTCGATGTCCAGCCCATTACCAGCAACGACTTTTTCAATGGCTAGGGCTGTTTTTTCTACATCACTTGAGGGTTGTGATAAAGATGCAAAATGTTCTGAATTGGAATTGTCAGGTAGTAAGTGTGCACTGTTATCTGCAACATCCACAGAAGTAAGGAGACTTTTCGATTCAAGTCCATCCACTGGCAAGTCACTCAGAACTGGTTCCTCGGTTTGAAGGATGTCAGTTGTAGGTAAAACTTCTACGGGTGCTTTGAGCTCATCCTCCTCTATATCTACCTCACCAGCTTCTCTTTTATTATTTATCTCAGCAGAAACTTCAGCAGAACTTTTCTTCACTTCAGCTGACCGCATCTCTGTGTCCTCTTCTGGAACCTCCTTCTGTGCATCCACCTGCACAACATGTAGTTCATCAGCAGTTTTTGCCAGTGTATCCGGTACCATCAACTCGTGCACACCAGATTCATCCTCTTGTTCCAGTGCATCAAATAACTCAACTTGTTTTTCCTCTTTCACTATGGCTGTAGCCAACTCTGTTGGTGTGCTAACTGGCAGTGTATCTGTGTCTTTAGTGGCAGAAGTCTGAATCTCTTTTGTAGTCTCATCATCCTCTTTTGCTTCCGTGGCTGTAGTAGTGGCATCTTCTGGTTCATGTGACGCTTTTAAAACAGGTGAGGCACTTTGGCTAGTTTGTGCAGCTAGAGAGACATCAGTGTGGAGCATCTGAATTACAGAACCATAAGAACTCTGGGCAGACCCCTCAGCTAACTTGGAAGCTGCTACAGGTTGTGTGCTGATTACAGCTTTTTCTTGCCTGTCTTCATTTTTGCTGTTGGGAAAAATAATAAATCATCACTCAATCTTCTATTAGTACTCATTACATCACAGTGGTCAAAAAGGTTTTACTGAACACCTTACCCCTCTTCAACCGCCAGTGCCTGGCCAATTCCATCAGTCGTTAGCGGCCTTGCTGAAACCTTAGAATCCGGTGAGTTTAGCAGCCCCTGCGTTTCATCCACCGTGTGATCACACGGGTTTGTTGTTGGGCAGCACAAGCTGTTTCCCATGTTAACGGTTTCGAAGCGCTTTCAGCCAATCATCTGAAATGAGTTGCAAACATCCACTTTTTCTCATGTAAACACCAGACTGAAGAATATCCAAATAAATTAGGACAGTTAGATGCCAAGTTACCCTTGGTCCTCCACTACCAGTGAATGAGAACACATACAGTACCTGTGATATTCCAATCTGGTGATGATTGATTATCAGCAGAACCTGAAGTGGTCCAGACAGGTCCTACATTCAAGCCTGTTAACAGCAAAAATATATATATATATAATTAGAAAATTAGTTGGAGTTATGGGTAGCAGGGCAGCTCAGCAGAGAGCATTGCCACCTGAGTCCAGGGTTTTGAGCTTGTGTTACTGTCTATGCAGTGTTTCTGTACATGCACATGGGTGTCCCTCCGGTTCTATGGTTTCCATCCACCTACAGAAACATGCGGGCGGGTTGACTGGCTGTAATAAATTGCTCTAAGGTGTGAATGAATGTGTGACCGTGTATATGGCTGTTGCTACAGTATGTCATGGACTGCCAGATCCAGTCCGCGGTTTATTCCTGCAGCATGCAGCGCTCAGGGGACAGGTTCTAGATCTGCTGTGAGCAAGACAAAATGCTAATTAAAGACGATGACAAGAATGCCAGTGAAAGTAGGATGAGAACGAAAACTTGTGCATGTTGCTGTACTGGTTTAGACCTGTTCAAGAGCGAAGGGAAAGATCATCAAATATTCACAAGTCAAAAGTCAAGCATGCAGTCAATGCATGACAATCTGATCAGATAAATCACAACACACTGCATATACATATGGTAGCAGCAAGTAACTGGAGTTGCAAATCCAGAATTGGGTTTATCCTTTCAACTGCGGCATTCGCACTATGCACACTATGTAAGCTAATACGCATCCTCTGGAGATCACTGCTATGCCTTTCTGTTTCTGCTTTATAAAACAGAGTAGTAGTAGTTTGACAATCATGGCTTTATTACTTTATTTCACTTTATGATTCAATAAATCTTGAAGTCATATAATTGTACCACTCAGTGCCAAACACGGACATCTGACTTACTGAACAATAAAACAACTGTTTGCAACGTGCGCGCGCGCGCACACACACATTTAGTACTCTCACTTCTTTAAGTTAAAACAAATCGTGAAAGTTGTTTCCTACAAGCGCGACAGGTGCTCCTGGTGTACGACAGCGCGTGCGATAAACTCGCGACACGCTCACGCGCACCAAATGACCAGCAAAGATTGCTTTTACTTCTTACGTATTTAAAAAGCGTGTATACAATAATTATATAAAAATGGTATTGTATTAAATACGCACTTCTCGTTCACCTACCTAACTGATGCAGCCTTCGCTTGACATTTGCTGAAACACCACCATTTTCAAACAGGAAGTTTGAGCTTTTACTAAAACGTTAGTTTCGCTTTTCCTCCTGGACCACGCCCATTCGTGATTTTTTTTACACACATTTAAATAAATAAGTTTAAAAACAAAAAACGTCCACAATAATGTCTTAGGCCAGTTTATAAACGGAGTAAGAGCTGGACACGGTTTAAACAGAGTAAGGGGTTTAAATCAAGTTCTTGCGCAGTTGTAAGAAGAGACTCGAGTCTTCGGCCGCGTCCCAATCCACATACTAGTGACGCTTATTTATTTGTGCGGCGCTTTTCTCAACTAAAATAATCTTACACCAGCTTTACAAAGAAGCAAAAATCAAACGGCAATGATTAATAGGAAGAAAAAAGAGGAAATAATAAACATCTATAATGATCTGACTGACTGTAAGCTCCAATTAGACATTCCACAAAAATGGTGGAAAGTGCTGTCACATACTGTAGTTTTGCTGATGCCACATTACATGTATGTCTAATAAATATAGTATCTAATTTTAATTATGAAAAACATTTTTTACTTTAATGCTCAACATTTAATCGTAGAGTTTAATTTTTATTATTGTTTTAAAGGCCAAGTTCAAGGAAATGTCTCGTCACTTTAATCATACATGCAAATGGAATGATTAATGATTAAAGATATTTTTATCTTATAAAAAGAAATGGAACACTAAAATTATGAAACAATAATTGATTCTAATTAATAATATGAAATAAATAATCAGTCACCCCAAACTGTGTAATTTGTGTTACTGGTGTAAACAGTTAATTAAAAAAAAAAAAAAACAGTTTTATTTAGAAATACATTTGACAATTTGAAATTGTTCTGGAGCCAAAGGTCGCTAGAGGAAGGGCACTGGACAAATTCAAAATGTCTCACTTCGTCTGATCAGAAATGCCATCATTTATCTTGCAATTTTACAGTATGTGAAGCTTTTACGTCTGTCATTAGTGTTACTCATTTTATAATTATAACTGTCAAGAACAGGACATAACTGATTATACATCTAATAATTAATTGATTTTTACAGATGGAAGCATATGAAAAAGTAATTACCCCTAAACCTAATAACTGGTTGTGCCATCCTTGGCAGCAAACGATTGCAATCGAGCGTTTTCGAAATCTGGTCTTTCACGTCACTGTGGAGGAATTTTGGCCGACTTTTCTTTTCAGAATTGTGTTATTAGTTAATATTTTTCTCTAAATTGACATTGGTGTTACCATTACCACGCCCACTTTATTGTACCAGCAAGAGAAGTAACATCAGTTATAAGATGTATAAAAAATTTTAAACGCAGTTCTATTTTTTTATGGACTGAAGTTAAGTGTTTTTTAGAGAGGTAAGTTATTGTTATTAAAGAAATTCTAGGTGTGAAAGAAGAAATACTGTACATTTCAGGAGATTCTTATGACAAATTCCACCTTTTCTGTAGAATGACTCATATACTCTTAACAACTCGTACAGATAATGTGATGTGCAGTATGTAGCAAATAGTGAGGTGTGTAGATGTTGTACACTACAGCAGTGTTGAAATGCACAGTTCTAACTGGCCAAGAGCATATGATTTTTTTCTGTAGAAACACCACTGTGAAAGAGTATCAGTTTCTTTTCTGTTTTTTATTCTTTTGAATATTTTTCACAATTAAATGTTTTAGATCCTCAAGCTAATTTTAATATTACACAAAGATAATCCGAGTAAATGCAAAATGCAGTTTTTAAATGATAATTTCATAAGGCCAAACCTACCTGGCCCTATATGAAAAAGTAATTGCCCCCTAAACCTAATAACTGGCTGTGCCACTCTTGGCAGCAAACGATTGCAATTGAGCGTTTTCGATATCTGGATGAGTCCTTCACATTACTGAGGAGAAATTTTGGCCCACTCTCCTTTACAGAATTGTGTTAATTCGGCCACTGGGTTTTCACATATGAACGGTCTGTTTAAGGTCATGCCACAGGCTTTGAGAATTTCAGAATGCAAGTTCGGACTTTGACTAGGCCACACTAAAACCTTAATTTTGTGGTTTTGAGCCATTCAGAGGTGGACTATCTGGTGTGTTTCAGAACATTGTCCTGCTGCGTAACTCAACTGCGCTTAAGCTCGAGGTCACAAACTGATACACATGCAATTTCCTTCAGGATTTTCTGGTAGAGTGCAAAATTTTATCTGAGCCACTCTATCTGTGCATGATGAAGTCTTAAAGATAATCTACACTGTTCAGCCATAACACAAACAACTGAGATGAAGTGAATAACATTATCTTGTTACAATGGCACACCTCAAGGTAAAATAGTGGCTGTCAAAGGTGCCCAAGGCTCAAAGAAGTGCACAGGGAATATACGCTATACCACAGCACACCTTTAGAGGTCTTGTGGAACTCAAAAACTCAGTAATAATTCACACAAAGAACATAAACTCATTTGAAAATCATGATGCACATTTTTTTCTGCTAGGACACGTCCAAAAAAAGTTGCCAGCATCAATGATGTGTAAAAGGTAAAATTGGAGCTTAAAGATTTCTGACATAAAAGCTTTGAAGGACCAAGACCATTGCACTTACTAGGTCAAACCATGCATATTTTGTCTCTTTAACTTTAAACAAGAAAAAAAAGGGGAAAGGTGGTGACAGAACGGCTATGGGTGGTACAGCATAAATAATAACAGGAACTAATGTTTATTTTGCAGTTCCACAACAGAAAGTAATGTAAAACTTACAGATAATTATAATTATTATCATTGGTAAAACACTATGATATGAATTAAACATGTTTTGCCTCAGCCCAGCACTCAATAAGTGATATTTTTTTTGGACTCTCCTTTTTAAAAAAAAAAAAAAAAAAATGGAACAAAATGTTTTTCTTGAAATTACTGTATTTATTGAGATGCTGTTTGTAAAAATTTACCACAGAGACACCAAGTATTGAAACTGAAGCTCACTCATCTTGTAATAAATTCAAACAGATGCGTGGCTGAGCTGTTGAATATGGAGCCTCAGCTCTTCAGGCAGTCCCATTTCAGTCACAAGCTCCTCACACCTGTGAAGTAACTGCCCCAGACTCTCCCTATTCATAAACAAAGTCTCAGTATGAATCCCAGCTGAACTCTCATTAATGTCCTTAACAGGTCCACAGCAGTCGCTCTGTCCTTTCCGGCAACATTCATCGTCTTTATCGTTTCTGCAGGGTCCATGATCACTCTGATCCATACCCAGGTCATCCATATCTCCAACAAGCTCTGATACGCTGGGAGGAGGCGGCTCTTGGGCTTTGCGCATGGCCTCGAATAGGCCTTCTTCATATTTCTCTACTCTCTGAAGAAGCTGTGTAATGGACTCTGAGCTCACTGAGGGCTGGGACTGTCTCCAAGACCGCAGGGCACTGTGTAAGGTAAGGACAGCAGGTCAATTTTATTGCATCATACTTTTACATAAATGAGCTAATTGGTAATTATATAATAATAATTCTAATATAATAACATAATGATTTAAATATTTGGGCTTGGCCTGGAAATGCTCCTGCATACTACACAAAACTATCTCAGAAAAACACACCAACTAGAAACGAATAATATTTTTTTGTGATGTAAGAGCATCCTAGCTCAGAGCTAAACCTTTGCTCAACAAAATGCAACAAAAGCTTTACAAAACCTCTTGGAAAAACACCGACTAGAAAATGGAGAGTAGAGAAATACTGTGCAAAAGCATGAACATAACGACAATGGGCTATTTCTGGTATGTGCATGATGTGTACAGAGGTCACACTGAAGTCAGGCAGAGCAGACAATTCGCATGAACGACCACAATAATGTGGTGATGTGACTCCACAGAGGAGGGGGAAAGCAGCACACAAAGCACCACTTAATGATCCGAGTGGATGCCCCTTATGTATATCTATGCTTTTAGAAGCTTTTAGAAATACAGTAGTCTGCAAAAAACAGTCTGATGTATCTGTATAACAAACAATAAAAAACATACATTGTTCCTGTAAGTACTTTACTACATACTCGTTCTCTTTCAAAGCCAAAATGAAATACTGGTCAACAGTCTAGAAATGTAGACATTTAGACTAAATAAAAGGAATGAAAAAGACCAGCGACTGTTCTACGGAAGGTAAACATAAGGTAATAGAATTTCATTATAAAAATTGTAACAACATTATATCTAATTCCACTGTTTGATCAATAGTGAGAAAGCAAAAGCCATTAAAACCATTAAAATAAAATGAAGAAAGAGACTTGTGTGGAAGCCACAATGAGGCCAACAGTCACTCTCTCTGAAGGAGTTAAAAATAACAGTACAGTGACTGAGCAACACCAAAGAAATATATATATTTTCCCAAATCCCGCTGTGTGGTGCAAACCTATTATCAACACCCAACACCTTATTATAATTAATACATTGGTGGAAGCATCACACTCTGAGGACATTTTCATCCTCAGAAATTAGTAATTTCACAAAGTAATTCAAAAGTGAGCCAGTTCCCCCCAGTTCAGGGGAAATGTTTATTTTGGAGCAGTAGTGTCTGACACAGGAATTCAGAAAAAAAAGGCCAGAAGTGTTCTTTGCCAAACAAAGCTGATGAGTCTCTCCTTAATCGAGAAACCGAAAGTGCAGCAGTAAAGGTTTATGTGGCACAGGAACAAATCTCTCTTACTAGGGCCGAGCAATTCATCCAAACTGACAGTCTGACAGACTCGTACCCATAGCGTGGTTTTTTTTTTCTAATTCTGTTATTACTGCTGAATTCTGTTAACTTTTTTAATCTTTTTTTTATATTTGGCTGTTGTTGGTCAGAAGAGAAGTCAGGCTGTTTAAAAGAATAATAATAAAAAATAAATAAATAAATAATAAAAAGAAAAAAAAAAATATATATATATATATATATATATATAAATAATTGTGCCTGTTTTTTTTGTTTTGTTTTTTATAAAACACATACTGACCCGTGATTCTACCTGTTGTTCTTTGCATAACTACTAGTCTGCTTTGTGATATGCAGTCCCATTTAAAGCACTGGAAATGTGGATTTGGTGATCCTAATCAGTTTGTATCTGGATCAGCGTGATCCTATTTAAATTTACATTGAACAACCAGCAAAAAATTAAGATGGATTACCTGATCCTGGACAGCAAAACATGGGATTTCCAAATGTAGATAATTCTGATCCAGATTAGACTTGGGCCCAGAGTATGGATGATGGCTTTTTTTACTCTATGCCCAGCCAGATACAGTAGGTTTGGAGGAATAAAGGACTTGCTTACTACATACTAAATATGGATTGTTGCATAGTAATTTAATTGCATAAAATAATTTATTATCTTGACTGTCATTGTAAGAAACAAAAGAACGTCATTAAAATATTGAATTCCACCTTCTTTTCAATACCTTTGGTAAGCACTGCAGCATACGTTTAAAGGGAGATAAGTTTAATCTTGGCATATGCAGTATGGACACACACGGTTGTTTTGGTCACTTGAAAAGAAAAGTAATTAAAAGTAAATACTTACCTAAGGATTCCTTTGCATTGACCAATAGCCTTCATTTTAACAGCTCCTTCTCTGTAGCCCAAGTTGAAACCCAGCTGAAGGGAAGCCATCTTGCCAGCGTCAATTCCATCTCTGAAACCGTCCTGATAGAAAACCACATTGTCCATTCCAGTCCCGTCCCCAGTGTTATTATATCAAGTTTAAATTCTTTACACTGTTAGTACAGAAAGTGTGTGTCACACACTCACTCATTCACTGTCTATAACGCTTTAGCCTGTGCACAGGGTTGCAGGGGCATGAAGTCTAACCAAGGAAACACACAGTGGGGTACACCCTGGATAGGATGCCAATCCATCACAGGGCGCACACACACTCATTTGGGAACACCAATTAGCCTAATCTGCATGACTGTATGAGGAAACCCACCAAGCACAGAGAGAACAAGCAAACTCCATACACACACACCTAAGGTGGGAATCAAACCCGGACCCTGGAGGTGCAAGGGGACAGTGCTAAACACTCAGTCACCGTGCTGCCAGAAAGTGTGTGGAATGCAGTTAATCAAAACATTATTTCAAAATGAGCAACACTGATTGATGGTGCGGAGGACAGCGATGCTGTCTCATATTTCTGTGTGTGTGTGTGTGTGTGTGTGTGTGTGTGTGTGTGTGGGTGTGAATGGAGTGTAGGGACTGTCATCCCATCCAGTGTGCATGCCTGCCTCCCCAGGACAGGTTCCTTATCCAATTCAAACTCTTAACAGGAATATGTAATTATTGTAGATGAGAGGTAATATTGAACATTAAATTCTTTTCACACAAACATGCCTCCCAGTTCCCATATTAACCCCAAATACCTCCAGGTCCACGTGCTTTTACACACGCTTCCGGAAAACAAACAGCATGACTCAGATTTTTAGGAAATTGCAGCTCGCCATAATCAGACTGTGTAACGTTACTGTTTTTTTTTTTTTTTTTTAATGTTTATTATATATATTTTTTTTTATCGTGAATGCACTTTTAGGAGATTTTGAATCTAATTATAATAAAACATTAAGCATGTAGGGAAAGGTTTGAAGATAAAAATCCATAAAGGTAACCTGTGTCACCGCCAAATACACCCGGAGAAACCAGAAAGCCGCCTCACCTTAGCTCGCTTTTCCATATTGTATCTCCATTCTTTGTTTTGAAGGCTGAGTTCATCAACGTCATCATCAAAAACATCGTCGTTTCGCGGCAGTGCTGTTACCCAGGACATGCTGACTGACACTACAACTCTCTCAGCTCACCGACATCAAAGCTGCTCATTCCGACCATCCACTACGGCCTTTTACACCCGTCTCTAACAGCGCTTCTCCATAGAAACACGCCTGTGGAGGAGCTCGCCATGTCTCCGACCACGTGACCACGACGTCTAATCGCGTAGTGTTTCTTCCTTGACACTTGCTTTGGAACCGGCACTCACCCACAGCGCCACCTATCGTCTGGCATGTTTATACAGAGGGGCCCAAAAAAATTGTACACACACTTCAACATGAAAAATATACACCGATTAGCCATAACATTATGACCAGCTGCTTTTGCCACCATCACAGTGATTCACTATGTGTTCTGACGCCTTTGTATCACAACCAGCATTAACCTTTTCATCAATTTGATTTACGCTAGCGCTTCTATTGACTTGACGTCCTATTACTAGCGTAACAATAGGAATAAATACAGTACAGTGGTCACCACTGGCCTCCACAGACCCTAGTTGGACTACAGGGGTTTGTCTAGACATCACAATTTGGCGATTGTCAAAGTCACTCAAATCCTTATGCTTGCTTGAAAAAAAGGTTCACTTGCTGCCTAATATATCCCACCCACTTCTAGCTTCCATTGTAACGAGATATTTAAAATGTAGCTACTGTGAGAAGGGCCAGATTGTAATGGCTAGAAGACCAGGTCAGAGCCACTCCAAAACTGCAGCTCTTGTGATATGTTCACAGACTGCAGTAAACAGGCACTATCAAAAATGATCCAAGGAAGTGAACCATGTGAAATGAAACCAGTTAACTGGCAACAGGATCATGGGTGGCCAAGGGTTACTGATGCACATAGGGATCGAAGGCCAGCCATGTAGTCCGATCCAATAGAAGTGCTAGTGTAGATCAAATTAATGAAAAGGGTAATGCTGGTTGTGATAGAAAGGTGTCAGAACACAGATCGTTATTGTTTTGGTGGCAAAGAGGGTGACCTACCCAATATTAGGCGGGTGGTCATAATGTTATGGCTGAGATCTTAAAAGAAAACTTAATACTATACATTACACATAATCCAATTTGAGGTTTAAAAAGGGGGGATTGATAACTTTTCAAGTGTGTATACATTTTGGGGACCCTCTTAGATAAAATAACTTTTCCACACCTTTAAATTTAGGCTGTCGAAAAATGTCTTCTAATTTAATGCCTTTTAGTAATTTCAATTCAATTTTATTTGTACAACACTTTAAACAATTGTCATTGTCGCAAAACGGCTTTACACAATCATAAGAATTATGGAAGCTTGTATGAAATGTGAATGTGTATGAATCAAAATGATCAGATTGTCCCTGATGAACAACAGTGCCAAGGGCGACGGCGACAGGGGCAAGGAAAAACTCTCTGAGATGGCAGACAGCAGAACCAGACTCAACAGGGAACCCATTCTCATTTGGGTGATAATGGATAACAGGGATTGTTCTGCAGTCATACTGTGTGTTAAGATGCCGGAAGTTTAGTATAACAGGAGATGTGTTTATGTCAATATGGAGACAGTTTGTTATTGGAGGCTCAGGTAGACTATAGGAAACTCCAGTCCTGAACGATCGAGCGAATGCAGTCACAAGTACTCAGAGAACAGCTGTCAGCATCAGCCAAGGCCAGGGCCGTCTTCGTGGAAAAGTGGAACCGTCTCCAGTCACCACCATCTCCGGGCATCCATGCGATGAGATCCCCAACCAGAACCAGGACGAGTCAGACAGGTCCAGAGGGCAGAGGGGGTTTGGGTCACTGGCAGCTCAGGAGCGACATGTATAGCTCGACAGAGAGACAGGGAGAGTTAAAGAGAGAGAGGGAGAGAGAGAGAGAGAGGAGAGAGAAGAGGAGAGAGCAGAAGAGAAGGAGAGATAACAGTTAGGTATGGTCACAGTCGCACAATGTATAAGGTGAATGTACTGTATATTTAGTGCAGAGTGCAAGTACTTGCTTTTTTTTATCAGTGTCACTGGCTAGGAAATCTTTTTTGTTAAAAAAAATAATAATAAACTTTGTCTGACCAGGTGACTAATTGAAAAATAATATACTGAGATCTCAAACTGGTAGACTAGGAGTGTCAAACTGGATCCAGAAATGTGCGTGTGTTCAGGTTTCATTCCAACCAAGAAGCTACACCTGATTCCACCTGATTAATTAGTTGTTCTTGGCTAGACTATGATGTGTGGCTTCTACTTGGTT
Source organism: Leiocassis micropogon (assembly GCA_028565275.1). Classification (NCBI taxonomy): domain Eukaryota; kingdom Metazoa; phylum Chordata; class Actinopteri; order Siluriformes; family Bagridae; genus Leiocassis; species Leiocassis micropogon. The sequence goes on along the minus strand of JAOVVA010000027.1, from coordinate 8,913,369 downwards.
GGAATGAAAGACTGGACACACACCCAACACCCACAGCCCTTTCTGGACGCAGTTTGACACCTCAGATGTAGACCATCTCTGTGAAGCAAGCTGTGTAATGGGGTGTGTTCCATTCATGGTCTTGTATCCATCTTAGAGTGAGGGTTATGTATTAGGAGCTTTGCATTCAGTAATGGTTCCTAGACTGATAGACCTTCACTGTAAGGTGCCAAACATACAGGTGCTCCTGGTTGACCTTATGGGACAACATATTGAAGTTGAGTGAAAAACTCTGAAAAATTGACCATTTTGGAGCTACAAGCAGAATCCTGTGGCCTGAATGCTGATTATTGTACAGTGTAGCCAGAATGCAGAAATATGTGTAGTAGATAATGAGGCCAGTCATGGGCCAGTGACTTACGTCTCAGCGTACTGTCCTGCTCCATTAGGAGGAACCACTGGCATCAATTGGTCTCATTTATCAACCTGGATGTGAAAAGATTTATGTGTAAATCATTTGTAGGATCATTTACACAAGAGATTTAGTATTCATGGAAATACTGTAGGTTCAGAAACCACTGTGCACATAAGCCATAAGCCATAAACGAATGCTATAGAAAGGTTTAGTGCACACCACAGCACGACTGAGGATGTTTAAACGCTGGGATGATTTTATGTGAGGATGAAAGCTGATGAATTGGATCCATTTGTCATATCATCTTCATTTAATGCTCTGAAACACTCTTGATCAAGTACTCTGGCCAAGACCCCTAATAGCAGTTTGCCCGTATGATGTGCTTGGTGTCCATGCAGGGGCACAGGCACCATTTTTCTTTAGTCAAACCTAAGTTACATTTTCTTTCATTTGTTTCCAGATGTTAACATTTTATACTGCTTACTATTTTTATATTTATTTATATTATTAATTTATTATATTTTTTAGTATCAAAACCTCTACCACCATTCTTCCTTTCACCATATTGCAGGCATTTCAAGCTCCTGTCCTTTGAGACTAAGTGCAAATAACGTGTGTTGGGAATGTGCTTGGTATGTAATGCATCAACAAGGTACACAAAAGAATACAAAGAAGATGAGCATATTTGAACCTAAATGCTGTGGATTATTTTGTTGTTTATTAAACAAATATTTGCAGACCATTTTAATTAATGATTAATAAATGAAGTTCAGTGATTTCATTTGGCATCAGGTCCAATACAAACACGTCACTTCTGGGTCCAGACACTATTATCCTGGCTATAAATGCTACCTTAACAATTTGTCTGCTTGCAGGTTTTCCCTCACTAAGACCAACCCTGTGTGATTTTATCTGAGATGCTTTTGTGCAAAGGAGAGAGCACCAGATGAAGTAATGCTGCCCTGGCGATTGATGTATTTCAGTTGTTCTGGCATTATATATATACTGTATAATAATAATAATAATAATAATAATATATTATTATTATTATTATTATTATTATGCTATGCATACAATACAGAACATTTGTGCTAAAGAAGCTATTTCTGAAGTTTTTCGCAACAAGGAAGTGAGCAATCTTGGATCCCTAAAAATTGTGCTAACTTCAGCCATTTTGGAGAGATTCATTTATGTTCCCCAAAAATGGCCATTTTCAGTGTTATACTGTCTCACTACAAAATAATAATTTCTAGAAGCATATGACCTGTATAAATTGTTGCTTAAATTGGTTTTTGGTAAAAGCTCAAAAAGCAAAAAAATCTATAGTGACTGTAATCATGTCAAATGAATGTTTTACCCAGGTAATTTCACCTATGTGAGACAATAATATCTATACAATAATATCTAATAATATTTAGCAATAATATCATGTTTTGGCCGATATATCTCTATATCATTATTTGTTTTATCTTTAATGATAAAGTGATGAAGCTTAAAGTGCTAAGGTCAATAATATGAAATACTATAAAACCCAGAATGTGTTTAACATGAGAATTATGAGGAAAATCATGAGGGAATAACTTGCAGGTTTGATTTATTTAAGGGCATTGTTATACCCATTTCACGCAGGAAGGGTGCTGTAAGGCTTTGTCCACTAGATGGCGCTAAATTCTCATCGAACGCATGTAGTAGGCGACTGCTGTTGATTTTCAGCAACTTTGCCGTCTAACATAAATCATCGCAACGTGAACAATTATTAACGGCATCCTAGGCCTACTCTCAAACACGCTAAGCTTTAAGGATTAAAAACAAAATAGGTTTACATTAAAAACCTTAATACAAAGCAAAATTAACGCAAAAATAAATTCATTCATTGTGTTGTTTATGTACACTGATCAACCAGATTATTAAATTATTATTGCCCAGTTCTGTCCCATGTCTACAGGACCATGTTCGTCTGACCCACACACTGCAGGGAATGATGGGTCATGACCGGTCCACTCCCAGCTGCCAAGTGCCAAAGGCATACCTGAATAATTATTGCATATTTATATAATCTTCTATTTAAGAAAAAACACATTATTACCTTGACATCTGGAATTGTGTGGGGGAAAAGTCTTAAAACTTAAAGCAAGCATGTCTTTAAACTTTCTAGAATTTACGCTCTTTAAAATGTTTTTTATTGTGAATTGTTTTTATTTTAATTATTATGAAATGTTATTGTTAATTTAATTTAATTAATAGCAATTTAAAATGTTACATATTATTATTATTATTATTATTGTTGTTGTTGTTGTTGTTGTTATTTACCAATTCTGCAAGTGGGCACCAGAAGTGGCCCACATCCAGCTGCCACATCTAGGAACCCTAACAGCACGACCAGATGAATTAAATAACATTGATTATTAATTATAGACCAGTAACATGGTGACAGGATCATGGTCACCCAAGGCTCATGCCTGTGGGGTGCGAAGGTTAGCTCATCTGGTCAGATCCCACAGAAAAACCAATGTAACACAAATTGCTAAAAAAAAAATGTCAATGCTGGCCACGATAGAAAGAATCAGAACACTCAGTGCACCACAACCTGCCATGATCAAGGTTTCTGATCTGACCATCAAATTCCCCAAATCTCAATCCGACCCAGCATCCATGGATTGTGCTGGACCAATATAT
>JAOVVA010000027.1:8856277-8878826 GCA_028565275.1 Leiocassis micropogon | reverse complement strand
TAGTGATGGACTGTAGTTATGTACTATAGTGAAGGACTGTAGTAATGTACGTTAGTGATGTACTATACTGATGTACAGTAGTGAAGTATTGTTCTTTTGTGATGTATTGCAGTGATGTGCTGTACTAATGTATTATAGGGGGGTACAGTAGGTATCCGATACGTATGTTGTAATGTACTGAAGTGCCTATTTAGCAGTAAAATACAGTTTATGTGCAGAAATGTACTGAGGTATTGTACTACATGTGTAATAATGCACTGTATGAAGCAAGGTTCACTAAAAAGTCTTATGTGTGCAAAAATGTGTCCAGCCATGTGTTTCCATGCAGTATAGTGGTACAGTACAATAGTGCTGACCTGCTGTCCAGGTTTGATGGGTGATAGTGTGATTCCCTGCGTGTTGATGACAGGCAGGATCTGGTTCCCGATCACCGTGGCGATGATCTGGCCTTGTGCATTGGTCAGCAGTTGCGGTGTGATTGGTTGGACTTGGAGAGGTGATGTCCCACCCCCTGTTTGGTTGGAAGGTCCTGCAGAGTTTGGCATCAGTGGGATTGTACCAATTATCTATAAATATAGGGTTAGACAAAGAGTGATTTTATACTTTAGTCAAAGGCATATTCACTCCCCCCAAAAAAAAAAAATATGTAGACGTATGATTAATCATGTAGAAGCACATGTGCTAAAACCAAGGGAAACACATTAAAGTATGATGAGGAAGTGTCTGATTAAACATTAAATAGTAAGATCTAAAAGTCCACTACCGAGAAATGCTGTTATTATATCTATTATTCAAACAAGAATATTTTTGCTAAATTATTTTGTGCCGACTTTCATTAACTAACATCAAGTTGTTTCTTGGTATATTGCATTAATGCCTGTAACTTGATTTCTATTTCTAGAAAAAGAAAAGATCTCTGCTTCAAATACAATATGTACTGTATTTGTGAGTAATACGTATTGACTGAGTAAAAACCAGTCCATTGTAGTGGAGGTCTGAAAAGAGTTTGTTTACTTTAGAGGAAATGAAAGAAGTCACGAAATGATGACATCTATACGTCCTTGTATTAGAAACCGCAGATCATCAGGTTTGTTTTGCTTAGAACTATCGGGTACGTCCCACATGATTATCCGTCAAAGTGGTTTGAGCATTGCTACGGTCAAAGTGCTGTAGAAAATGTAGGCACATACACACACACACACACACACACACACACACACACACACACACAGCCTGTGTGCTGACTTCCACACTCATATAATACACACCTAGTAAAGGTCAGGATGTGAGTAGATTTGTGTTAACTGGTGCACACCACTGACTCATATCCATTATAAGACCAGATGAAATGTGTGTGTGTGCTTGTGTGTGTCTGCTATGGACAGCCTGTGTCTATTCACTGGCTCTGTAACTTAGAAAGTGGTTGAGATACAGTTGTGGCACTTACGGCATCTCTCATTCCACCACTAATGCTACTACACACAAACACGTTTTAATTCCCTGACTCTTACATGCTCTCCCCAAATCCAGTCCAATGCCTCCCTGTTTTCACTCCTGTATGCAGTGTTCATGTCTTTCAGTTCCTTTGCTTTCTTCCCTATTCAGCTATTCAAAAACTCTCAATACACCAATTGATGTGAATGATTAAACTACCACCTACTGTACAAACATAAAGTAATGACATGAGGTCAAGCAAATGCTAAATAGAACAGCAATAATCTGAGCATACTGCCGAACAAATGCTGATTTCATTGTTCAATATTTATGAGCTACAAAAAAGAGATATGTGAGCAATTATAAAGATCTGTTAAATAATATATGTAAAAACAATAAATGCAACCCTCTGATATGGACATGAGTATTCAGGTCAATTGAATCAATATAAAATGTAAAAAAAAAAAAAGTGTCCCAGAATTTTTCCATTTATAAATAACGTGACATTCATTGTGGATTTATGTACCGTGTATGTTTTATATCCTAATGGGGACTAAATGTCTGCATAATTTTAAGAATACCTGACAGATTGTAAAAGTTTGGGAACATTTTGTTCCGATAATGAAAACTGAGTTGAAAACTTTTGAATAATAATAATAATAAGAAGAAGAATTTAATTATGTACAATTATGTAAGTGGAATATTCTGATATGGATAATAGGTCAATCATTTTAATAAATATTATTTAATAACTATTTTAATAACTTTATTTAAATGGTATACATTTAACAATTATTATTATTATTATTATTATTATTATTGTTGTTGTTGTTATTATTATTTGAATTAATTAATAATAATTATTATTATTATTATTAATTGCATGTTGCCATTTTGACGTCTCAGTTTTTTTCCCCTGAATCATGTGTTTATTATCAGATAAGTAATTTTCCTTCAAATCGCACTACCAAACCTGTAAACAATATAAAAAACTAAGAGCAGTGCTTTCCTCTGTGCTGTTCTCATGCACTCATTCCCCCTCTGCTTCATCCCTCTCTCAGTGACATAATAGCGACGGAGTGGCATGCCAGCGATCTGTAATTCATCCTCTCCACGGCTCATTTGCCTGCGTTGCTTCACATTACACGAAAGATAATTTATCTCTCTCTCCCCTCGTCCCTCTTTATCTCTCGCTCTCCTGTGCTCCTGCTCTTTATCCCTTCCTCAGCACTCACTCCTGCCACTTAGCATATTTCATTGTGCTGGGTGACGATGCTGGTGTCTCAGGAGCTGCTCTGCTCAATTATTCATCCTCATTGGGCTAAGTGGTTTTACTATTTGTATGAACAGCGAGGAGATGACAGCCTGCTCGCACATGCACAGGACACAGAGCCATTCACTTGTCTCTTGTCTTGCAAACGGCGAGCATTTGCAAGCACATTCAATGTCGTTCAATGCTACGTAGGATGACTTAGAAAAAAGCAACAAAAAACAAAGTATGCAACAAAGAACCCCCTTGGTTTCGTCCGTCGGTTCTAAAATACTAAAAGAAATTTGTTAAATAATTTATTATGTAAAGAATAAAACATAACTGAACATGCTGTCATAGGAAATTAATCAACGACTGGGTGGTCTGAAGCAAGCTGGAACTAAGACCACATACGAGTATGAGTTTTATTCCTCTTTCACTGCATCTTACATTACAAGCACTAGCAGTATTTTATTTACAGCATAATCATACTGTATGCTCTATGTATTTCCATACTACAATATTTATTTTACATAATATTTATTTTTGTATTTTTGAGAGCACCTAGGTGTAGAGATAAAAAAAATAAAAATCTTTTTGCCTTTCAGCTCTGCTCTCTTTATCCTTTATGTTGTTTTTTGTTATGGAACATATTTTACAGTGTAGACTCGAGGTGTTCGTTTTCATCCTCGCTCTCCCTCCTTTTCTCTGTTCTTCCTGTTACAACTCACTGTTTTGCAACAAATGTCATCTCCTTCTTCCAGCCAGGCCAATCTGGAGTGTTTGCCATGGTCACCAGCCAATATCTCTGCCCATTTTCCCCCCTAGTGCCCCTTGTTCAGGGGAGAATAGGACTGCAACCCATATTGGCAGAGAAGCCAGAAGTTCTAACAATCCAATATTGCCCCCAGAAATAAATATACTATTTGTACTGAATATTGCATTGAAAAAGATATGCTTTATGGCACTTCTTACATTGTAAATATCAATAACTGGACAAAACGTATCTTAACAGCAGGCATTTTTAGTGCCTTATGTACGCAGAGAATCAGTTAAGGAGTGTCTCGCACACCTCCAGCTTTTTACAGAATGCCAGGAAATGGAAGCCACTCGAATTATCGACCATCTTCCAAATAACAAAGAGGATCTGGCAACAACAATTTGCTGACAAATGATAAGGTTCAGCGTCAACAAAGCAGGCTCAGCCATAGCCAGACTCGCAAACAATGAACAAAAGGCTAAAAGCTTGACATCTCCAGAACTGCTATTTACAGTGATAAAGAGAGAAAGGTAGCATCCACTGCCATTTACCTCCAAGCCTGAACCACAAAATAACTCCCAGAGGCTTCCTTTATATTTAAGTGTAAACGGGAGCACACGAAGAGGGAGACCTCTGAACTCCATCTATCTTTTTTCTCAGCATGTAGCTTGACTTGATGGATTTATAGCTCAGAGTGAGGACTTGGAGTTTTATTTTAAATTTGCCAAAACAATTCTGTATTCACTCTGTGTTCATGCTGTCTTTTAGGTGGAACATTCCCTGAATGCACACTCTGCTCTTTAAACAAGAAAAAAAAAATACATCATATAAATTCTCACTTGTGCTCGGCAATGTTTCTAGCAGAGATTCTTAGCTTAAAGGACAATCTACTAGATTTAGACTGAGCTTAACACAATGTGACTAAGATAGTTCTGGCACCAGGCCTTTATTTAAGCCTAAAAGCCACAAAGACAAACACGCACCCGGCCTCAATGTCTCATCTGAGATTCAGTGCCTCTAATTGTGTTATCTTTTTTTTTTTTTTTTTCGGTGTCATGTCTGAGGCATCATCTGGCCCTGTTCAGGGCATCACCAGTATTAGTATCTTTAACGTTAAAAGCAGAAAGAGGAGAAAGAGGGGGCTCGGGCTCAAAGGCCTACAAGTGCTTTATAGGGCTGGAACTAAATAATAGGCTGTTGTAATAAGGTCAGGAGCGGAGGCTGTAGCCCTAGGCTTTGACCATCTCTATGACCTGATTGTGTCAGGCGGCCATGACAGCATGAACGCACAGCAAAAAACGCACAGCGTGGTCCATCAAAGCCAGCGTAACGGCGATACATCCAGCCAAGGCCCTGCGGGTGCCTTCAGAAACCGAGCACACGCCAGGCTCATTAGGGATGTTCAGCATCAAGACGCTGACCATGTTCACACACTTGCCTGTACATGCTGAAAAGTGTCACCGCAAATACACACAAAATAAATATACTGTGTGATAATCTATAATCTGATATGCGGTTTAAGAAAATTTACCCATGATGAAATACCCATGAGCACATCAGAAAATATGAAGTGCAATAATAATAATAAGAAGATTGATAAGACATTCTGTCCTAAAAGATAATAAGTTTCATTTTGATGACAAGGATAAAATCAGGTGCTAGTTGTGGTTTAAGGATTGAACATTCGCCACACACTCTTTTCCTTTTGTATAAGAGTGGTACTTCTGTGATAAGATGATTCATTAGATAGAGCTTAGCTCTGACAAGCTCCATCGTTCAAGCCTCTGGCAACCGATAGAACAATTCTGCAGCCGGCCCATATAAATATGACAAGGTCAGCTGTTTAGCCCCCTGTCTGCACACTGCAGACCAGTCAAACCATGACATTCAGGGTAAGAAAGCACAAAACTGGGCCGCTGACCAATCATGCTAATAACATTCACATCCGGCTTTCAAATCAGATCAAGCTAAAGTCTTCTCCTCCGATTGGGATCAAACTGAAAAGGGTAATATGTCAATAAGGAAGCAGATGGCTATAGGTTCAGAATAAATAGTTATTTTACTGTTTCTGATAACACTTTCTTTAGGGTGATTCTCTTCACTTAGACTTCGCAGCATACAAAACATCATGGCTTTCGGCAACTACACTTCCCATTACACATGGCTGGTAAAAATAAACTGGTAAATATTGACAGGTTTACATTACACAACACACATTAAACAAAAATAAGTACCAACCTTAATTTATGTAGTAATATGGACATAATATCAATATGTAAAAAAATGCATCATAATTTTTTTGACTTACCCAAATGAAACTTATTTTAAATACATACTGGTCAGTTTTAAGTGACTATATCCCCTCTTTCAGTGTCTACACAAGGTTGAAAAGCTATGTGTGTGTATCTATATATTTCTCTGTGTGTATTACTGACCTGTCCCTGTGCATTGGTGACCAGTTGGCCTGTAACGCCCTGCAGGCCTGGCAAAGCAGCATTCCCCAACACTTGTGATCCAGCGATCGAGCCCATCGTTGCTGCTGCTACTGCTGCCTGGCTGGCTAGTGGATTGATCTAAACAAAAATAAGGAAATAAAGACACTTAATTACAATCTTTTTGTTATACAAGTTCCTGAATGTCAGATTAAATTGACTGGGTTTGTGTCAAAATCGGGATGATGCTGTATAAACAACCAAAGAAGCCCTTTGGATACAGTATGTACTGTACAGTATGTATGTACAATATTCTCATGTTTACTTTGTGTTCACATTCTGTTTCATGTCCCAGTTTTTGCATAGGTATATGTATAATAAATCTGGTTTGTCATCATGTTCTCTAAATTCTCTTTCAGCCACACCTCATATAAACTTTGTCCAAGTTAAACCTACAGTATACCTACGTTCATTGGCAACTCTGAGTCTACACATTAGCCACAAAATGTCACAATGTACTAGTGAAACTCTTGTACTTCCAACTCTGCTACAAACTTAAGCCAACCCATTACAAAATGTCTACCAACTTTCACAATTTACCAACGGAGCTCCTAAGACACACTTGGAATTTGCTTTAAATTGCCAAGGCTTGTCAAGAACTGCTACTGTTTTTCTCGAACCCCCTATGATTTTGCTACATTTTTTTGGTCAGGGCTTGTATAAAAGACAAGTTTTTCAATAAAATCTGTATGTTTACCTGGTAACAGTGATGTCGATTTTTGTATACCTTCTTATGAACCAAAAAGCTAGCTAAAGGCACTTAGTTAACAGTCTAGTGCAGACCCTTAAATCACTTCATCCTCTTCCACGCTACATAAAGTGCTATATGGCAACTTAACATTCAGCCATCCAGTCTAATGAGCTAGTGCCGTGCTGGTTGGGAATCACTCCATGTCACCATGTAACTGTAAAGGCATTCAAAGCACCGTAGCATAGGTACTTAGCAAAACTGTCAATTCTTGATTAATCATCAGTTGAAATCATGACAATTTGGGAAGATTTGTAGTTGAACAGTAGCAAATCATTGTAATTCTGAATATTTCTGGACTCTACAATCCAAGAACAAATGACCTACAGTAGGAAGTCCTGAAGAACCTCAACATTCCGCCCACAAATAACTGATTCAGGATCAAATTCAGAAATGTGGAAAAGCCTAATGACCTAATTCTAGTTGACCAACACTGAGTTTAATAGCCTTATATTCGGTTTGTTGACTTTATTTTAAATACTTATTAATGCTTTAGCTGGTCACAGAAATTAGGCTGATAAGAAGCATAAAAACTTGTTACTGTCTCCATCTCATAGCTTTCCTGCAAACTATTTAATTCTCTGTGTCCCTTCCCTACTTAAAAAGAAACACTGTCCTCTCTCTTATCCTCTATTCCCCACGGCTACCTTTTTTTTGCGGCTCCTCCACACTCATGTCCTCCTCACCTAACACACACACACACTTTTGTGCGGAGCTAATAAATCAAGCTAACCTTCTATCAAGTCGTGTGCATGGTTTTCTATTTGGAATCCTAAGAGGCAGACTAGAGCCTTTTATTTGGTTGCTTAAATAGATCAAGAGCTCACAGAGTCTGTGCATAAAGTGTCCAATTACTCACCACAATGAGGGGGTAATAGAAACAGTGCATGAAGAGAGGAATGAATGGAGACAGAAAGGGTGCAAATGGCAGCTCAGATCCAACTGATTCCATGTCAGTTAATATCTTATTTAAAGCGAGGCCAAACCAGGAACAAACCTATACATTAGCAATATTTTGTTTTTAATTGTATATTACCAGTCTTAGATTTTATTTTGTTTCACTAAAGAAAAGATGCAGTCATTACAAATACATCAGTGCTAACAGGACATTTAGAGCCTTATAGTTTTGATTTTTCTAAAATAAGGCACAAGATCAAGGCATATGCATGTAGAAGATAAATGTTGTGTTTCATACTTTTAAGTGTCTACTACAGTACAGGTGCAACCTGCCCTAATATGGGTTAGAGTTAGCATAAAATCACTATCAAGAAACGTAGTTATAAGATATCTGAAAAAAACTTTTTTTTCATTCCTTTCTCTCTTTAAAAATGTGATCATTTAAAAATAATGTACATTTGTACATATATGTAATATATATTAAATACTTTGGTGTGTGTTTGCTAATCAGTTATGGGGAATTCACTTGCTACTAGTTACTAGCTAAACTATATCCTTGAGTAGCATGGGAACAGATAAGGCAGTCAAGCACCAAGTATCAACATCGCTAACTGTTTAGTCAGACAATAGCAGATACCTCAGATATTTAGCTTGACAGTTAGCATCAGCCAATATAAATTAACAAGCCATGATAACAAGAATTACTATTTATATCACAACGAATGCCTAAAGATACCGAAGCTTTTTAATTCAGCGCCATATGGTTTAGCATATGTCGATTAATGTTAGCTAGCTAGCAAGCTGTTTCCTGAAATCAACTGAGCTGAGACTAGTTAGTGGAATCTGTTTCTTTTGCTTTTTGGCACTAGTTTGCCACAAAGGAGTTCCTTATTCCTATTCTTATCTCAGTCACTCACTCACTCATCATCTATACCACTTTGTCCTGTATTCAGGATCATGGGGACCTGGAGCCTAAACCAGGAGACTTAGGGCACAAGGCAGGGTACACCCTGGACAGGGTGCCAATCCATTGCAGGGCACACATACTCATTTACACACTACGGGCAATTTGGGAACATCAATTAACCTAACCTACATGTCTTTGGAATGTGGGAGGAAACCGGAGCACCCAGAGGAAACCCAACAAGCACAGGCAAACTCCATACACAGAGACGGGAATTGAGCCTGGCCGGGAATCGAACCCAGACCCTGAAGGTGCAAGGCGACAGTGCTAACCTCTACACCACCGTGCCGCCTCCTATTCTTATCTGTTTGGATAAAATAACTGTGTTGTATAGCATTTAGATAAAGTAGCCACAAAAACAGTGAATATTCACAGAACTCCACTGTAAAAAATACCTTTAAATCAAAGTAAAATAATACTTCAGACCTACAGAGTGCAAATGTGTGCAAAAAAGACTCCCTGTTGTGCCTGTTTATTTCTGGCTAGAAAATCAGCACCTAGGAATAAGAGGTAGCCAAGATGCTGGTTACTGTAGCATTGTCACCTCACACCTACAGGGTAGGTGGTGTGACCCATAGCAAAATGTTGTTGCTCAGAATGAGCTTTTGCTTGTCTCATGAGACTGATTTGAGCTGTCTCCTTACAAGCTCAACTTTGTCTTTTCTATTTTTTCTAAACCCCACTTAGGAGAAACAAAGAGACGAAACTGAGACACAAACCGAGACATACTTTTGAGAAACATTTGAGAAAACTGAGATGTACATGAGAAACAGAACTGCATTTGAAGGAGAAGCAAATGAGCCATATATAAGACCATAATGAGATTAAAGTCAGATATAAATGAGATGCATGAAACAAATTAGAAATATAGTTTTATTGAACATATCAAAAATCATCAATTAACAGCATACAGTGTAATAAATTTACAATTCACACAATATAACAGACACCAGCAAAATCTGGCAAATCAAGACACTAAATGATACAAAATGTTACCCAACCTGTCAAAGATATTAAGTGTCACACTGCTCAACTCAAAGTATGATTTATACAGGAGTTACACAAAGTCCACATGTGGTGCTGATGGAGACTCCGGAACATTCTCCTGCATTCTTGGTCTCCTGAGGTGGCATGCTTCTGAAAAGAACCCAGTTAAAGTAAAATGTATAGAATTACCAAGATAACCTTTTCACAACCAAACAAACATATTGGTCTTTATTTGTAGAATATAATTAACCGATGTCTCTAAAGTTACATTTTCTTGTAACTACTGTTAAACACTGAACACTATAATAAAACTATGGGTTTTCAAAAACTGATCATGCAGTAACATTTACTATTTTTTAAAAAAAGGTAAAAAGTAACTTTATATGTCAAATCACACTGGTTAACTTAGGTCATGCCTAATAATAATACTGTGACCAGCTGACTGATTTTTACCATTAAAAAAAAACAGGAGATATGCTAATCCGCATGCTAAACTAAACCACCCACAGGTAGCATTTGAATTCTTTTGCAATTTAAGAACAAACGTAAGCTGTGTAAATTTCAGCTAAGTATATATATATATATATATTTCAGTTTTTTTTGTTTGTTTGTTTTTTGTTTACCACAGACTCTGTGGTTTTAACTTACATTTTGACTCCTTGTCAATAATAATTAATTTTAAATTCGGCGCGAAAAAGTAAAACCCACCTTCACCGTCCGCTTTGTCTTCTTCTTGGTCTTCTTCATTTTTATTTGCAGGCAAAGTAGGTGGTGTGCTACCGCTATAGTACACTAAGGTCTGGATGAATGATGGATAAAAAAAAATTCTGTCTTGACACTGAGGCCTGGCGATGCGCTGCACATTTCTCTAACACACTGGACACTTAAACATTTGCAGGCTTGGAGCATGTGTGGGAGAAATTGTGGAAAATTATGTCTTTATTAAAATCTACATGTACTGTAGGCTTAATTGGGTTGGCCATGAAAAAATGTTGAACATTTAGTCATAAATGTATAATCAAAAATAGGTTTGGCCTTAAATGATAAGTGTATACAGAAATCACTAAACACAAACATTATCTCATTGCTTCACTTCTCAATAATTGTTGTTTTCTCTATATTGTATTTTAGTTCTTTATTGGTAATGGCATTTGCACAGAATGTAAAGTAAGCTTGCTATTTGCCAGTTTAATTTCAATAAATTCATTAAGGTGTACACATCTGTAAAAGGTGTAGCAATGTTGATCAACTAGGGACACCTGTGTGTACTATATAATAACATAACTGGTGGTTGTATTTTTTTTTTTATAAAGAAGCAAGATTTTGAAATAAAACATTTATCTATTACAAAGCAATTTTGTAATTGACTTTAGTCGTTACCAACCTACATATCTACCAGTGTTGGGGGACGTTACTTTTTAAAGTTACTAATTACATTACAAAATTACTGTCTTTAAAAAGTAATCAGTTACATTACAGCGTTACTTTCTGATAAAAGTAAGTAGTTCGAGTACTTTTCCATTGCAGAAAATGAAAACTTCTTTGTGATTCCTCATGCATGTTGTTTTAGTCAAGACCTTTATAATTATTCTACCATCATCACTCAGCGAAGTTTGGCCCATAATCTGTTAACTACTAATACCCCTATCTCATCTCATCTCGCTGTGATTAGGTTTCCATCTTTCTGCGCGTCGGTCCTCTCATAGTCAAACCGCATAGGTGAGATAGGGGTATAACAGCAGGAATAACAGAGGAGGGCGGGTTATCGGGGACGGGGCTTGTAGGGCGACTTTCACACACACACTAATGGATTGGGAATCACTGCTGTCTGGCTCACGGATTACATGAATTGTCTGAATAACTAAAGGAGTCAGGATAATGCAATATAGAGTGAAATTTTTTCAGCAGAATATATTCTTCAATATAAAGAACTCAATTTTATTTTATTTTAACTAACTATACACACTGCAAACATTTTTTTTTTAAAGAATCATATCAGAACATATTAGAAAATCCAAATGAACAGTTTACAAAAATATATATTTTAAGTGTGTGAAACACTGCTTTGGGGAAACAAAACATATGTGAGTCGCACACAAGACAAATATGAACTATCTCTGACATTTAAAGGTAATGAGCCATATTTGAGACACATTTGAGAAGATTGAGAAAACGGCTAAAATCTCATTCAAGTCTCAAAGATGGCTCATTTCTGTCTAGGAGACAGAGAAAAGATTAACATGAGATCTCATCTTGGAGTTTCTTTGCTATGGGGAAGCTCGCTTCTGGTCTGTGCGCATGGAGTTTGGGTTGCTCTCAGGTACCCCGGTTTCCCCCACAGTCCAAAGACATGCATTATAGGCTGATTGGCATTGGCAAATTGTGTATAATATACACAATATTTCATATCTCAATCAAATCTCTCAATACATTACCATGCCAAATTTAGCATCTAATAAATAGCATAAATGTTAGTTTTACAAAAGTGTAAAAAGTGTAACTTTGTAAGGAATGTCAGGTTTAACACGTATATAAGATCTCTCTCTCTCTCTCTCTCTCTCTCGGGAAGGAATCCACCTTTGTTAAACTGAGACCACTCAGCAGCCATTTATCTTTCATCATACCACACTAGCGATGTATTACCAGGCTTTCTGAAATCAAATGATGAGAAAATGCCACAGAGCGATCAATACTTTTTCATTGACAGTAAAGGTTAAGCACATTAAGAATGACATCGCATTTGTCTTATGAAATCATATTTCATGTTGGTGGCCTGAAATTGGATGAGATTGATAACATGTCCCCAGGACTGAAAGTTATTTTTTATTTTTTTTAAACTCCTAATCACAGAAATCATATTTTCTTCATCCAGCGTTCCTTTGTCCTTCGGCAAAAGTCAAGTGCCAGTTGATAATATCAGTGGCCTAAATGTTAAGAGCAATGATTTGCGTCCTTCAATGCTTCACTATTTGGCAACTGTGACAACTAAATGCATTAAGAGGCTCGAGGAGGTTTTCCTGCTTCAAGGCAGGTAGTGAAACACAGTCAGGTGTGAATCTTAACAGATCTGAGTTATTGTGGAGAAGAGTTACTGCACTCTTAAAAAATAAAGGCGCTATTAATGCTTATTTAGAGTGATTGACTAGTTTTGGTTTCTATAAGCATTTTTTTTTTTGCTGTTTCCATATATATATATATATATATATATATATATATATATATTCCATGTATTATGTCTGTTACCAATGTAATGAGTTTAACAAACCATAGTTTACCATTAACTTCTGTAATAAAATTCTGCCTTTAATTTAAATATGGTAAATCATTTTAGTGTATAGTTTACAATATGTTTTTTACATGTTCTGGTTGTGTATTCCCTCTTCCCACCCCTCAATTTCTCAGATGATTTGATGAATTCCAAATATTCCCTTTTTTGTCATATGGTTATTTTTATATTTTTCATTTGTCTGCATATGATTTTTCCATTACTTGTTTATTTTCATGTTCATTCCTGACAAATAGGGCATGGGGACACAATTGCATATAAATAACATGCTGTCCTATGTGTTGACTTGAACTTACATGCACATATCTGGGGCATAATGTGGAAAAGAAATGCATCTTTAAATGTAAGGATCTGGAAAGTTTACCTAATATGCACAGACTGAAATGAATAAAAATGTGATAGCTTCATTATTGAAAACGGACAAAGTAAAAATATTAATAACGGACTGAGTTTTCAGATAATCCCTTAATCTCACTTATTAAACAATAAACATTCAAATATAACTTGGATTCTTTAGGGACAAACTGTAAGCTAATGAATATCTGTTTTATTGTTTGGCAAAGATATTGATTATATGAAGGACGTTCAAATCAAACCGGGACTTTTGATTGTGCAGAATAACAAAACACAGTCATGAGAGTAAAAACGACCTTTATTTCTATATATAATCCCCTGCTATGCTAATGCATTTATCCCAGCATTTCACTAGTGCTTCGCTAGATACCATCAAGGTAGAAAGATTCCTCAGTACGTCAGAGCCGTGATTGGGCTGCTTGCTACACATCTGGAAAGCTGGCTTCCCAGAAATTCCGTTAATGGGCCAAACATGGATTTTACTGTACAGGACTGTACAGTGGATGTGGCAATAACACCCAGTTAAGGTTCTGTAATGTACACGTTGTGTTTGTGAATGATTGTATGTACAGTTCCCACAGAGAGATGCGTCTATTTCGCAAGTTGGTGACAAGATATCTGTGGATTTTCAAGGATCAGGTGTTCCACTAGCTGATTGTTCAACTGCAGTGTAAATGTCAATAAATGTTACGCTTTTATTGCCTGCAAATATCATTACAAGTCCCAGTTTGACTTGTACACACCTAGTATAAGGCTTATATACAGAAAAAATAAGCTTTTGGCAGAATGACTGGTCATTTTATGTCCCTTTTACATATCTTATAATAATGTGATTTGGCTTTTATTCTGATTAAGCCTTACTTATCTTAGATCTATTTTTGTTATCCTTGTCATCTTCCACTACATATTGCACCACAACAGCACTACTGAGCTAAAAGGATGTCATGTGCCCTGTGAATCATATAAAACCCAACACCTTATCTCCCTAAATAACCAACTGCACAGCATGTGTGCATGATAAAACATAAACCAGACACAATTCAGCAATAAAATCACTATCATCGCAGCTCCACTGCTGACGCTAACTTCAGTTAATGAAGTGTCAATTTATAATAAATATATACAAATCCCTCTGTTATGTTGATTCATATCATTTAGACTGAGTGTAGATGCAGAAGTATAAACCAGTGAAATCAGCCGCAGGAGGTAGGCGAGGAAAGGGAAACATTAGGAGAAGTGGATTGCAAAATTTGGGTCAAAACAGGTGATTTTTCAGGACTCGCTTCGGAGAGGTACAGTGAGGCAGGAAGCGATTAGGTGCACTGTGCATTTTTAGTGATGACATGGAGACCTCCTGCTTACAGTCAAATTTCAGGTAAAACATATTCCTTCTCTCTTCCTTCTCTCTAAATAGAGATTATAGAGATTCTGAGGGTTTACGGTCCGGCATTAAACTTTGCTACTTAGGCTTACTTTTATAGCCGTATTTTTGTTGCCTATATAAGTTAAACAGAATGACTATTTATATTGTTGCTCATTCAGTGAGAAAAAAAAAAACGTTCATCCTTACACACAAAAACTCACACATGCACACACACACACACACACACACATTTTGCACCCTTTGCCAAAGCGGGTGAGTAAATTTTAAACTCTATTAAGTTCTGTGTGGCCTGCAATGGTCGTTTGACCGGCACGGTCAGATGGAGCAACAACCCATGTAATCTCCAGAAGGAAGGAAAAATGGTTCAGTGTTAGCACAGAGAGACCTCTGCACACCCGAGTAAAGCGCTCCAAAAGCTAGAGTCCATTTTCTGCCTTTTCTATTCACACAGACTCTATCGCTTTCACTGTGAACACAATCCGATTCAACTGGCCTTAAGGTGACTGCCGTTACCGCTGTAAATGTTCATGATCTCTGAGAAACCAGAGGTGTTTTTACGATAAAAATAAAATGCCAATGCTAACTGCATTAGTGGAAATATGTTTCAGACAGTGTGGTGATCTTCAAAGACTGATGATTTAACTTATATAGTAAGTATTGATTGATTTGGTTAATCTTTTAAATATAGTTGTTTATAAAGTTTTATCATGGTATAATACATTTTACTTGTCTTTCATCATGCCATAAATAAATATATTTGAAACTGTGATAGGACTAGGGATGAAGAGAGAAAAAATATGTGTGTCATATTACAGGTTGATATCAGTTTTCATAATGCATTATAAGTGCATTTACAATCCGCTATAGAATACAGAAAAAAAATATTTTATCCATGCATGTGGAGTATCTGTAGATTAAGTCTGTTGTTACTATACAAGCAAAAAACTTTGATAAGAAGCAATACATTGATGTAAACCTTGCAGCCAAAAGCATGGACACAAAATGAATCTACATTTAATCTACAGTGCTGTTTTATAATAGATTGGAACTTCTTGGTTTAAACCTCAATTTAATAAAAAAAAAAAAAGAAGAGTAAATCAGTAAATGAGTTTGTAATGTTAGTATACATTAAAAAAATCTATCCAATAAATAATGTATTATCTGTATAGCAAGATAAAATACAGAGTCTGTATCACAGTGCATTACAATATTACTGTCCCTATAAACAGATATTACAGTGTGTTATTTCATATTATAGATGATATGCAATGCATTATAAATGCACGTATAATGGAGTGTAATTCACAGGATCCGTAGCTCATACATACAACTGTGAGTGTTTGTTGGAGCAGGTCTTCTTGTTCCTCTTTAGACTATTTCTATAACCATAGCAACACATATTAATGCACTGCTTTTGCCCACTTTTTAAAACAACCATCATGCTGCTCCAATATCAACTGCGTCCTTTCTCTCAGCTCTCCGTCACCCTCTTTTCTCATAAAAGACTGAACAAGCATGCTCTCAGTGCTCCTTTCTGCAGACTTCTTACCACCTTGTCCGAAAACCCCACCCTCAC
Source organism: Leiocassis micropogon (assembly GCA_028565275.1). Taxonomy (NCBI): domain Eukaryota; kingdom Metazoa; phylum Chordata; class Actinopteri; order Siluriformes; family Bagridae; genus Leiocassis; species Leiocassis micropogon. The sequence continues at coordinate 8,862,695 of JAOVVA010000027.1, read as the reverse complement.
GTTCCCTCTGTTCTTCTCTCGGGCCCTTGGCATGGAAATATTGTCTGGCATTTTATAGCGCTAGCTTTTTGCCAAAACACCAACTTAACAATCACACACCACTAACACATTACCCTTATAACATACAAACCTAGTATTTTCTAACAAGCTACCAAGCTAACAATACCAGTATCTTTCAAACACTAAGCACACTAAACTAACTATCAATATTAGACAGGAGTTTGTATGTGTGTATATATATATATTAAATGAGCTGTGCTGTAACATAAACACTTTAATGCTTTCCAGATTACCTAGTTAATATTGGCTTAGTTACACATACTTTCATTTTGCAAGAGCAATTGACTTTGACCCAAGTTGAAGGTTATATCCAGCTTCGGACTTTACATCATCAGGGTCTGGAGCAATATTTAAATCCAACTGATCATGTACTGCTTGTTAGAGTAAAATAATGTGTAAAAGGGGTCAAGTTTAACGAGATGGAATGCAAATGGAGATAAGACAAGGTGGGGGCTAAACTGACAAATGCACCAATAAAACCATGATCGAGTGTCTGAGGCTAAGCATCAATCATGCAACTAATTAACTCTCATGATAATTAACTGTAATATGTGCCATTATAGAGAATCTCCCCTCTCTCTCAAATCACTGCTAACTAATTTCATGCATAGACTTTAATACATTAGACCCCCATCCTTCTTGTCCTACTTTGATGAAACCAAGTATGGTTTTAAAATGTATTATAAACACTTTATTATGTTAAGATATGGGGAATCATATATGTGGTGCATTTATGACTACCACAATATTGCAAAGTCTCTAAATGCACATTTTGTAAATCCTTGAATTATTGATGGATTGGCTACGCACTGCCTATGAAATGGTACTTAAAATCTACACGTTTCCACCATAATTTCTCACATAAGATAAGATAAGATAGAATAAGATAAGATAAGATAAGATTAGATATGATAAGATAAGATAAGATAAGATAAGATAAGATAAGATAAGATAAAATAAAATAAGATAGAATAAGATAAGATAAGATAAGATAAATATGAATTAATCCTGAAGGAAATTGCAGACAGCAAGCATTATAACTTGAAACAGCATCAAAGATGTGTTCAAGTCAAACTGGGACTCAAACTGGGTTATGAGAGTAAAAACTACCTTTATTTCTCTATATAATCCTCTATATAATCCCCTGCTTGGATACCATCGAGGAAAGAAGGTTTCCCAGTACACCTGTACAGTATCATGATCGGACTGGCTGCTTCTCGTCTGAAACGCTGGCCTCCTAAGAACCCATTTAATGGCTAATACATGTGGACACTGCATTTAATGTGGTGTTGGTAAATGATTGTGTGCACAGTTCCCACAGACAGATCAGTGTCTCTTCCACAAATTGAAATCAAGTTATCCGATTTACTCACCGAATATGGAAATGACTGCAGTGGGCTCTGAGCCACTCCAGCCGGGGTCGTCATCCATGGATGTACGGCCTTCTTTAAAACACTTGCACCATTCAAATATTTTACTGAAACTAAGAGTCTCATCACTGTGTACTGTGCTTGAAGTCTTCTTTAAAAGTCAATTGGTTTCACGGCTTTATTCGTGAGAATCCTGGTTTGACTTGAACGCACCTCATACTACTTTAAAAAAATGTTAACCAAGTATACAGGAGAAACTGATAACCTCTCAACCTACTGTATTATAAGAGATTTGTACATGTCCTTCAGTAACAAGGAATTCAGCATAATGATCCACTATGATCCACCATGATCCATTATAAAGAGCCAAAAACCACCTAGTCTTCAAACAATCTAGAAACCATTTGAACTTAAAGCTGCTAGAGTGTAGATGTAGTTGAGGTCTACATTTAAAAATTGTGAGCATTGTTGAGCACATTTTTCAATAGCCAGGGTTTATCCTTCAGGGCAACACATTTTGCTGAACTCTGACAAACTTTCTGGCCAAGACCCTTCCATTTTCTCTGATCTTGAGATCGCACTGGCTCAGGATTAAATTCGGGAATGTGGGAAAGCCCCCTACCTGTGCTCATCTGCTACTTCTGCTTGGAAGTGTTAGCTGGCACATTGGCTTTAGCATCAAGACAGTATGTGAATCGAGTTGAGTGTAATATAGTGGCTATACTGAGAATGAGTTTCTGTAAAATCAAAGACAAAAACTGCTGGTGTGATCCGTTACTAATAGTCTTTTTCTTACACATTAAGACAGCGGTTTCGCTAACATTTCCCAAGACCACTGATATAATCAATATCTATGGTATTTCACCTGAATAATAAATCACCTGAATATAGGCAGACACAGGATAATCAATGGTAAAGTTATATTGCATGATTAAAAACATATGAAAACTAGACATCTTAATCTGAAGAAAGGAATAAAATCCAGTCTATGTACATGAGACAACTAAACATTCCTAATTCATCATATCAAATTCTGCTCTGCGACATTTGCGCAGAATGCCATCCCTATTCACGCTGCTTATTGTCCTGCCATACAAATCCAACATTTGAATGACTTTAATATTGGCCTAATCAATGGCTGGTGATCTTTTGATGGTCTCTATTCAGTCTGGTGAGGGTCAGCTGTGTCTAAGCTTCATAAACAGAATAATGGTAAATGATTACTGCGCACTATCATGTCCCAAACTGAACGCGGCTAATGAAGAGAAATGGCCGAGCTTTTTCAGCAGCGGCTGCCAGCTGCCATTTGGAAAGGCAAACGTGTAAGATTAATGGTGACTGAGAGCGACTGTGTGGCAATGATGTGGTCAGGGGCTCAATCGATAACCCGCACGCACACGCGCACACACACACACACACACACACACACGCACAAATACACCTTATCCAAACCCTTACACAAAAATACACTTACCCTTTTTTCAAATACACACTCACATACTCATGTACACACGACTACAAGCACTTGCACTGGATCATCTCTAAGTGGAGTGATGAATCTACGACATTTGAAGACAGCATTGATCAGTTTCTTCCATATGTTCCTCCAGGTGGTCTACAGGGGTTGGAACAAACTTAACAAGTGCTCCACGTTATTGTCCATCTGTTTCTGGAATTGTTCTGTTACCCCTTTCCCTGTTATTTATTACTTTCATTACAACACTCCGAGTGTGTGCGGTTGGTGCGAGAGAAGGATGGACGTCTGACAAAACTATGAGGGAGGACGGGGGAACTTTTACATAACGAGACAATTTGGAAGTGCTGATGGCTGTGAAGAGGATGAAGAAGTGCACTTAATCAAGCTCTCTATTTGATTCAGCTTTTTGCCCCTGATCGTGATTATGTAATAGATTAAATAATCATTGTGATGCCAGTTCATTCTCTGTTTAGATAAAAGTAGCTAATATTATGAAAAACACATGGATGACTTTTAATCCTTATGGGTAAATATTTATTCTTACATGCATCTCTTTCATGCAATCATGTTTAAACCACATGTGGAACAATGTGAGGAATGTCTACAAATTTCATGTGATCTTAATATCCCTGTTCTGCGAGAGAAGTTTCTCATGATGCAAAAACAAGAACATATCTAAAACTTTTTTCTTAGCCAAGATGTCATTTAAAAAAAAAAATCATAGTCATTCCTTTTTCCACTAGCTCATCCGGACACCTTGTGCAGGCTTTCTGCCTTTTTTTTTTTATTTCAGAAAAAAATAATCCCTAATTTCTAAGTAAATAAAAAAAGAAGCTTTTCTCTGTAGATTTCAGTGGCCGGCTTCTGCACGCTAGTGCCGTGCCATGCTTTATAATTATTCATATGAAATGCGCCGGCACCGATGTGCAATAGTCTTATTTTCTGCTTCAGTCACCAGTGCACATTTGTATTTTCAAACAGCGAGCCACTCGTTACGTAAGGCAATTTTCTGCCTTCTTAAGAAAGACTGTCTGCTGGCCTGCATTAATGAGAGACTGAGAGAGGGAGAGGGGAGAAGCAGGGAGAGAGACCGAGTGAGAAATGAAAAAAGGGAGCAGAGACAGGTGTAGTGAAATGAATAAAAGAGGAAAAGATGAAAGCGGTTCAGAGGACAATAGTCTAAACTGGCTAATAAGCAGTGATCAAAACCTAACACAAAATGGTAGCATAGTAGAGTAGAGTTCAGGAGGATTTATTAGGCAAGTACGTAGGAAGTACAAGTGATATTCTTTGACAATTTTTAAGTATAGTAGTAATTTTAAAGTATAGTAGTACAAAGGAACAAGTATTAAGTCTTAGTGTTTTAATGCATCACATTAGTTACATTTTTTTGCCCATAAATATTACAATCAGTGCTTTACAATTGATTGTTGTTATTTAGTTTACAGTATATGACTTTGTTATATCTCATTATTTAATGGTATTGTGTAGCAGTAGACCTAAACAAAACAAGTATTTCATTTAGCATATGTGTAACGTCTAATTAAATGAATTAATTTAATAGACCTAAAAATCTACCCCTTAGGTGAGATTAGAATTAAAGTATGTCTATATTTATTTATAAATCGAGAGTAAATTTAACATGTATGCATGTCATATTTATGGAAAAGATTGAATTTTTGGTCATTTATATATTTTAAAAAACACTGATATTGGCAAAAAAAAATTCTTTAATAAAATTGGTTATTAAATCTAATAGGATTGTTTCTCAATGTAGTATAAAATTAATTAATTTAAAAAGTATTGAACTGCTTTATACAGTACATACTGTTCATATACAATATGTATGAATAGCAATAGATAAATTAAAGCTAACATATGTTTAATAATGCCGTAGTATTATATTATATTATATTAAATCATTATCATTATTAATACTGTCATGTCCAGATAATTTTGTATCAAGCACCGCCTTATACCCTTGCATTTTTTTTCTCAGCTATCCCGATGCACTTTAGTAATCTATGTCTTGATATAACAGTCAAAAGAATTGAATAAATATAAACAAATTCTAAGTCAATAATAAATGTTTTACTGCAGAATTGTGTAATAATAAGTATAATTTGAGAGGAGTTATTGATGGGTTATGGGTTAGAATGAGACACTTGGAGCGGCATGAGCAATGCCAACAATCATCATTCTCTTCCACTTTGCTCCCATCAAATAAGGGGACATATAATTTCACACACATTTAGTCTTTGTGTTCTACAGGACGCTACATGAGCGGATTATCATGCTGGGTTACTGAAGCATAAACACCACCTGGGATCTAGCAGCGTGACATTTTAATGTTATTCCACTCAATGGCTTTAGTCAGCAAGGGTGGCTAATTGAACAAAGTGGTTTTATAATGAACATCTAATTACAGCACCGCTGCATTTGCCATCAAAATAAATAGATACATTAAACCTAATAGGATCATCAATGCAGGCCATTATGGGTGGATGAAATAATTAGCAATGAGCTCATCACTCTCACTCGGGACAGAAAGGGTGAAAAGTGGACTCTGGTCTTAAGGGTTTTGACACACTAAAGAACATGTGTGTGTGTGAGTGTGTGAAGAAGGCCCAAAGAGCATAAAAGCAGTGGTGGAAGACAGAAGAGCGTGTGTGTGTGAGTGTAAGTGTGAGTGTGCGCGTGCATGTGTATGTGTTTGTATGTGTGTGTGTGTGTGTGTGTGTGTGTGTGTGTGTGTGTGTGTGTGCAGCTGACCTTGGCAGAGATGGGATTTTAAAAGTGTGCTGTAATGATGGCTGATTGCTGGGGAATGGTGGAGAATGGAGAGAAGGAGGCAAAGGGAGGGAGAGATGAGAGGAGAAGAGAGGAGAGGAGAGGAGAGGAGAAGAGACCAGGGGGAACAACGGGAAAGACAAGGAGGGAGGAGAAGAGGCCTGAGTAATTGCAGAGGGAGATAAATAGAGAGAGAGAGAGAGAGAGAGAGAGAAGGATGGAGAAGAGTGAAGGTGAGTTGTCTATGGACTGAGGCTCTGACAGCAAATTGGCACTGTTCGAATGTTGGCCAGTAGTAGTGTGTAATTAAGCCTCAGGGTTTGAGGGTTCGACACAAAGACAGGAGGAGATAAAGAGATAGAGGAAGAAAGAGACAGAGAGAAGTTAGGCAGGACATCTTCCTCTACAGTATACCTTAATCTCTTTACACTTAGGGTTTGAAATGGTTTGCCTGATACGCAAATAACCGTATTGAGCTGCTCAGGCAAAATCAAAAGTCCCTATGTATTGTTTTATATTCAAATGTAGCAATTATATACTATCATTTCTAACTTATTAACTATTTTATAACTTCAAAGCACCAGTACACACTATATGTACTTGTGCTTTGTCTCTTTTTAGTGAAGCCTGACATGTTGCCAATTATATAAACTTATATGTTATTTCTATTTATGATTATCACTCACATTATCCTGTATGTTGAAAATCATTAAAACACTTT
>JAOVVA010000027.1:8826195-8849785 GCA_028565275.1 Leiocassis micropogon | reverse complement strand
GATAGATAGATAGATAGATAGATAGATAGATAGATAGATAGATAGATAGATAGATAGATAGATAGATAGATAGATGTCTATTCATATTTCCACTGAATATTTATTATTTATACACAAATCAGAAGAAAAAAAATTATTATTTAACTTAAAAAAGAAACCAAACACGATCTCTATCTTAAATCCCAAGAGTTATATGCAGCATCAGCTGTGTACACTTCCCTCATATGAAACATGTCAATAAGTAATTATCATGTAATTGATTCAAATCAGGTTAGACCAAAACCATCATAACTCATAACTTAATATTCTTCAGCTCTTCGTCCTCAATAATGCTCTATTGCTGTCGCAAGCAAGATGGCAGGAATGAACTCTTAACAATAAACTTTCAATTTTTATTCTTTCAAAGGGACCAGCTTGGCAAACAAGTACCTCTTCCAGAAACAATATTTGTAATATCCAAGATTTCCCCAGACAGATTCAATCACCAAATTGAATTACTGCCCCATTCTCTAAGATTCATCCCAGACCCCGTGTCACTTCTAACCTCCATTTTTGCAGACATGTTGTGAATAATGTAGAAGAATGGGTCTTTCAAGTGGTGCGACATCATATTTAGGAGACATTATATAGATCTGTCTTAAAGGTCTTCATACCAGGCAGAAATCCTGACGAGTGTTTCTCCTTCAGTCATCATTCAGCATTTATGTCAACCGCAAATGACTGCTTTGGAGTAAGGAGCTATTATAAACTTGTAAGACGTCAGGAGAAATAAAGGTCATTGGTCACGGCTGTATTTGGGGTGGAAATGTATATATTGCTCTGGGGTTTTATATAGCCCCAAGGTTCAACATCAAGTGTGTATCATATAAGCTTTATTATCCCATGGTGTTTATTCCTAATTACCGTAACTCAAAATGTGTTCCTACAGTGTTAATAATAATAATAATTATTATTATTATTTGAATTTACTCAGAACGTACCTGCAGCGGCAGAGGAGGTGTGACTGGCGAGGGTAGGCTGTGTGCTGGTGATTGGTTCTGCTTATGAGAAGGAGGAGATTGTGAAGGCTGAACTGAACCAAGACTGGAGGAGGTACAAGATGAGGCAGTGCCTGTTGAAGGACCAGTGACTTGTAACTTGATCGGAGGAGTTAGAGGATGATGGGACTGCATCTGATTAAGAGGCTGGAGGTGTGCTGAGCCACAATGTTGCTCTCGTTCACGTTCACGCTCTCGCTCTCGCTGATGCTCTCGCTCTCGCTGCTGCTCACGCTCTCGCTGCTGCTCACGCTCCCGGTGTTCGCGCTCTCGCTGCTGTTGTTGCTGGTGGTGTTGTTGTATTTGCTGGAGATGCTGAAGATGCTGGAGTTGGGAGTTGAGAGATGAGGTAGCTGTCGAAAAAGGAATATGGATTTAACAGCTAAGCAACAATTCAGTTAAGCAACAGTATAAAATAAAAATTCCGTATTGTTTGACTTAAGGGCAGATACATGACTTAAACTGCCTTAATGCAACATACTATATGCAAAGTTATTCAAACTTATACCAACATTTTTAAGCTGATATCATGTTTAGGTAAAATGACATGTATATATTAAGTTAATTGATATTTAAGATACAACGATCAGCCATAACTTTAAGACCATTATTATTAAAATTACCTGGGTTTTTTGGGTTGCGTTTATGCCACTAGGACAGCTCAGGCCCTTTGTGGCATGTAGATCGAATTTGTTTGTCTGGAGTCCATGGGGGCTCGATCAGATTGGGAACTGGAGAATTTGGTAAAGCACCCATGAGCTCCAGACAAACAACTCTGATCCACATGGCCTAATGTTGACTTTTTCTGCAATTTGTGTTGCATTAGCTTTTCTGTGGGATCAGAAGGAGGCTAGCTTTGGGCCCTGTGTCATGTGTGAGCCAAGGGTGCTTATGATCCGATCACCAGTTTACTGGTATACTGTATAATTGCCAATCATTATTGTTCAAGACTTATGAGATGGCCCAGCACTGCCCCAGTCTGTATGAATCATGCCCGCTTTCCCTAATGTTCATGTGTCTCTTTCTGGCTCTCCCTAAATAATGTGGCATGATTTGTCATTGGAATGGTCAAAATGGCTCCTAAATTTCACCATTCATTTTCCTATAGATTTATGTTGTAGTCACAAGGTGTAGTATTTCTTCAATACTCATTGTGGCAAAACAGGAACAGGAAGGACATAAGACCAACATAAGATAATCGCCATTAGGTACATGCAATGAGGACGTGACTCGTAGTGGCTGATGGTTGATGTAGTCAAGTGCCTCCACAGTGCTTCCTTGACATATATTAGCTCTAATTTAAGGTTCTAATTTGGATTTTTAGTTTTCTTCTAAAATGCTCTCAACTCCAAAGTGACATCATAAAGTTGTAAGTATTATGTATTTGAGTTTCATTTTACTACATTCTTCTGAAATTCCTGGGCAGTTATCTTCTTTGTGAAAGTATAGTACCATGCCCCAGGCTTATTAATGGCATCTTCTTTGATGTTGGTGCATTTCTTTAATTCCCTGATTTGAACGGCTTTATAGTGTTTTTTAATGTTTCTTCTCTGTAGCTCATTCATTACATGTATCACTTCGGTTAAGACTTAGTTTAAGTGCCTTATTTTTACTTACCAATAAGACACACTGAGATTACACCTATAATTAATTCTAGATAAATTACAGAAATTTACCAGAATATAGCCATACAAGACTTTAATGGCGTGACCCCTAACATCATTCTTCTTCCATATATGATTCTTGTAAATGCAAAAAGACATTATATTTAGCAGCAAATATACTATATGCATCACTTTCATGAAATCATGGTCCTGGTTTCTGTCCACTGCAAGACGTAAGTATATATTCTCATTATAACATTGTGGTAACGTTAGGTTAATATTATAAGTAATGTACCAAAACTACAACAGGACAGGTATCAGTGGGGAGGGGCATCAGAAACAATCGATTTTGATTTGCATTAATATTTAAATCATGGCATAACCAGTAGAACAAATCAGCACAAATGGTGTAGACTATAATACAGTAGTTCAATGCACGATGGGAAGAGTGGTACTCATATTACCTAAGCAAGGACTAATTTGTCAGCAACACACACACACACATACACACGCACACACCACTGACCATGATTAATTTATGTACTTCAAGTATTAAAAACAGGATTTTCATTCCTTGTAGCTAACTAGGAAAGTTCATTGGAGCTGGCATTGCTTTGATTAGTAAAGCTATTTCTGCTTGAGAGCCAGGCAAACCTTCATTTGATCTGCTCTTCTACTCCAAGAAGCAAGAAAATCAGAAGAACAAAAAAAAAAAAAAAGTGTCTCTCGACCAGTAAACAGGCCACTTTTATATTTCTTCTATCCGCTGACACGTTGACACCACTCTCACACCCTGCCATGAATTATATATGGCATCTGCACCCAGAAAAAAACGCAAGAGTCCAATTCATGCTTGAAATGTTGGGGCAAGTTGTCTTGCAGGCCTTGACAGAGCGATGTGTATGTGGCGCTCTCACAGCTCAGAAGCACTCGGAAAGGCACTGCTGGTGGAAAAGGAGAGCGGAGAACAGAGGGCTGAAGGGAATGGGGGGGGGGAATGAACTTAAGAAGGAAAAAAAAACTGAATTCTGTCAGAAAATTATCAGAAACTGAGGGAAGATCAAAGGCAAATGCAGGCCTTCCTCCTGCCTCCGGTGACGGGTCCAGAAAAAGAGATGGAACAACAAAAGGGAGCGCGAAGAAAAGAAAAACAAATAGAGAAAAGCAGACAGGGAAAGCGCTGAAGAAACCCCCATGTGGCCCTATTATGTGGGCACCACTGCAGGTAACAGTATGTCTTAACGCCAGTGCTTTATAAATGCTGTCATCTTGTTAAGGAGAGCCGCTGACCTTCCAGTCTCCTTAAAAGACTAAAGCAAATTCATTCGCTCTGCTCTAAGCGCGGAGAGCGAGGGAAAGAGTTGCCAGACCTGATAATCCACTTCAGATTATAAAGATCTAATTAGATATGGAAATGATCAAAACGATTAGATGTCAATATTACTGTTTAAAAAAAATTCTGTTTAGTCAAAATATCAAAAAGCTTCAAATATTTCTATTTTAAATGTTTATTTCTTATTATGATTACTGTATTTCATTTAGATTTCTGAAATAATTTCAAAAAAGAGTAAGAGCTAATTCATCTCCTTCTTCTTTTATGTCAACAGACCACTAAATTCCCCTGAGTTATTGTGAGCCGTGATTTTATTGATGTGATGTGAACAATAGTTAACACGGCGTGCATGTTTCCATTCCATTTCCTATAAGCATCAGAGCATACTGTACTTACTTTACTTCTAAACTACTGTTTATATGACATTACTCACTCGCTCACGCACTCATTCTGCATACTGCTTATTCTGTATAGGGTCACAGGAGGCCTGGAGCTTCTGATCTCAAGGAACAGGGTGCCAATCCATCACAGTCACATATATGACATTATATGAAATGACTGCGTATACATTCGTTATTAGTTATCACTTAACACTGGTTTGAAGTTTAATGCCAGTCCATGCACATGCATTCACACCCAGGAGCAATTTAGTAATTATACATTATTATAGTATGCATACAGTAGGCAGCATACAGTATTGTGCAAAAGTCTTGAGCAACTCTTTTTAAATTAAATAAAATTATGCAGATTAAATTAACAATTATGTTTGATAATTATGATTGTTTACATAACAACCGCAGCAGCAGCCTCATTTCCCCTATCTTCTGTTCCAATCACTCAGCATTCAGCATCACCAGTATACTAATCACCTGCCTGATCATTTGATCTGTCATCATCTGCACCTGTTTAAAGTTAGATTATTGGTTTTTGCTTGAATGATTCATGACTCACTGGGTGGCTAAACAAACAAAAAACATTCTTCTGAAACTGGTCAGGTACAGGGACTGGACTGAAAATGAGATCTTAAAAATGAGAGGTAAAAATGTCCTTTAGGAAGCCTGAAAACTGTTCCTCAGGACTACATTAAAAACCCCAAGATAGTCTGACTTATTGGCAGGAAGCAAAACATGAAGAAATGAGAAATGATGATTCAAGACTTTTGCACAGTACTGTACAACAACAGTCATGCCATAATTTCACTAGGATTGACAAGTCAAGTCAAGCCTTTTAGAGAATAGGCAAAATTAAATCTATGTCATAAGCACCATGGACAACTCCACCCCGTCTCCCTACCACATCAAATTAAAGAAATGATTTTATAGCCCATCACTACTACTGGATGTTTCCCCCTGTTTCTATCTGACAAACTGACCAAAATAAAAAAAATTTAAAAAACCCTGTCATGACTTCTGGCTGCTTCTGTTCTTGTTGGATTCTTTCTAATCTAGCACTCATTTTTAACTCAGTCTTACCCCAGAGCCATGAGAAAGGAGACAAGAAGACAAAAGCACCAGAGCGGATCACAGGATTTCCTCTATTAAACAGAACCTTGTTTGGCTGACCTCTGTGCCCCCCTGTATAGCCTATGTGTGTCTGTGGGGTGAGGGTGTCTGTGTATTGTGTATTGTTGACTGTCCGTTCTGAAAGCACTTGTCTTTGAGCTGCCACTGTAATAATAATAATAAAAATAAAAGTATTGTCAGACTGTATGTGTGTGCAAGTATACGTTTATGACATTTGGCACATGACCTTATCCAGAGTGCCTTACATTTATCTCGTTTTTTTACACAATTGCACAGTTGAGGGTTAAGGGTCTTGCTCAAGCAGTGGCAGCTTGGTGGCAATGGGATTTGAACTCATGACCTTCCGAACAGTAGTGCAACATCTTTACCAGTGAGCAACCCACTGCCCTCTGTGTGTGTGTGTGCGTGTGTGTGTGAGTGCATTCACGTGTGTGTGTGTGTGTGTTTGTATGTGCGTGTGTGTGTGTGTGTGTGTGTGTGTGTGTATTGTGTTTTTAATCCTTGTACAGAAAGTAACGAGTAGCTATTTGTCCTATTAACCTATAGCACCTGTTAGGCTTAGCACCACCCCATTTAAGTCTGGTGTAACATTTTGTATATGTGTGTGTGTGTGTGTGTGTGTGTGTGCACATATGCACTACATGACATCTTTACTCCCTCAGGGCTCAGACAGTACTAAAAGGTCCAGAAGCAGCGATTTGGATAGGGATCAGACAGCACTAAATGATAGGAAGCATAAGTGGTCCAGAGGGTTCAGGGGACTACAGAAAGAAGCTTGTTGGGATCAGGACACAGAGCTGGCTCTAGGAGATACACGACATATCACCTATATCAGCATGCTCATCCCTAGACGGGGATTTAGATAGGGTTTGGGAGTGTCTTCAGGGAGGATGAGGTAGTTGAGGAACGTTTATTTATAGCTAAAAGGAAAAAAATGATAAATTTCCTAAGCCCGGTTGATCACAGTGAGAGACAGATATAAAATCCCTACACATGGCATGAAGGGATGTATGCTGACTACATTAATTCATAGAAAATTTCATTTTCTAATTTTGAAATCCAAAAGAAAAGAGTTGCATTAAGACAGTGTACTGCTGTTCATGTACTGTATACACATGTATGTACACTTATTTACACCCAGAGGCAATTTACCTTTGCATACATGCATGTTTTTAGGATGTGACCCGTACCTAAAGAATGTGTATAAAAACCCATGTGAGCACATGGACACTGGACCTTTGTTGCTGAATTTGCTAAATTTCCAACTGTACATAACTTGTGCATCCTATATAAAGATGTCCTCTTTACTAATACTGTACTATAAATGATGCAGTTCTGCTTTCCTTGATGTGTTTTATAAAATAACTCGAAGTCTGGAATTAAAGTGTCTTACACCCCTGACACTCCTTAAAGCTCTCAGAAATTCTTCTCTTCTCTCAAAGGTCAACTTTTCACACTCTCTGATGCCCCTCTGCCTCAGTTTTCCATGCCCACCGCCACTCCTGTGCCCCTTCTCCATCCATTGAGCATGTGGCAGTGGGGTAAAGAGCCTCATGCAAAATTTATGCTCACCCGGCAGTTTCAGTGGGCGGAAAAATCAATAGAGGTAGGCACTGATGCGTCGGGGAGACAGAGTGCTGGTTGACAGACAGTGAAAGCCTTGGGGAGGGGTGTGTGTGTGCGTGTGTGTATGTGTGTATGCGCGCGTGCATGCGGGGAGGGACAGAGGGCTGCTTTTTTGCCGATCCGAAGATGGCCCACAGCCTTCGCGCTCTGTCTTCCTTATATCAGAGGGATTATTTCGGCAGGTTCAGAGCCTACCTGAAAAGCACAGTAAGAGCTTTTAATGGAGCAAACAGGGTTTTTTTTTCCCCGTCTAAAATATACAAAACACCTTTTTTGCTGCATGTTTTTTTTTTTAGGTGACTGTTGTTCTGCACCACTGCTGTAGATGAGCTCGAACATTCTCAGGCAGTCATGTAGAAATGAAAAGAAGGATTTATTGTTGTGCAAAGCAAACTCTGGGTGTGAACATGGGCTGAGGAAAAAAACAAGCCAGATTTCAGCGGGATAAACACCAAACAATGGGATTTTTGCACCATCTTCCTCCGTCTCCTCTTTAATTATTCCCTTTGCTCATCTTTTAAATCTGTTCATACTTACCAAGAGAAGGGGAGATAGGGACAGGAGAGCGTGAAAGTTGAAAGAAGAAAAATGGGAGAGGCATCATGCCTACAAGTACCGCAGTGTTACTGATTATTGATGCACACACTGACAAGTCACTGCCTGTGATGTAAAATGCTCTTTAAAACCAGTCCAGTGAAGGCAAAACCACAAGGCGAGTAGAAGAAAATAAAATAAAATAATAAATTGCTGGTATAAAACACATGATCAAGACGTAGATCAGACACACGTTCAAGTCACTGTATATATCTCTCTCTCTCTCTCATTCTCTACACCACTTATTCTGTGCAGGGTCGAGGGAGGCTGGATGGGGTGCCAATCCATCAAAGGGCACACACTCACACACACTATGGGTATATTTGGGAGTTAGCCTACACTGTATGTTTTGGGACTGTCAGAGGAAACCGGAGTACCCGGAGGTAACCCACTTCAGACACACAGACCCGAGGTGGCAATCGAACCCTCGACCCTGAAGGTGCGAGGCCACAATGCATACATACATAACCACCAAGCCACAGTGTCATGGCACTGCATATCATCTTATTGTCTTTTTATTATTTACCCAGCTGCGATGTCCAAACAAAAAGTAAAGCAAACTGTACTTTAAAAAATACAAATAAAAAATAATAATGTCTACGTTGCTTTCTATTTCTTTCCACGCAGCATTTAATAGAAGCTCATCTCTTCTCTGAAGTGGCAGCGCAGTTTTTGTCGGTTTAGTGGTTTCTCTCTCTGCATGGCCTATAAGGCATATGAGCGATGTATGATGAATGAAGTGGTGTGCTGCTTATGCGCTTATCATGCTCGGTGAGCAGCAACAGGTTCAGCGGAGGTAAATGAAAATCCTCTCCAGGACAATATATCATCACAGCAAATGTATGTACGCACCCCAAACTTACACAAGCAACTTGAGCCGAACGCTGACAAAGTGTGTGATGGGTGGGGGGCGGGAAATGAAGGGAATGGAGGTAATGGGTATGAAGGGGCGAGGGTGGGTGGGTGTGTGTGTGTGTGTGTGTTGCTTAGGGGGAGAGGCAGCTAGAGCTGTATTTTCATACAAGATGCACTTTTTTCCCCCCCTTCCCATTTTCAAGATTCAGTGGTGGAAGTAAATTCAATGTCTGAACGCGCAGTGGCTTATTTAACACAGACCGATTAATAGGAGGAGATAAATCATGCCGTGATGCCGAACAGATGCTTGTGTGTGCTATACCAGTATTGACGCACAGAGGTGTACGGTATATAATATTCTAATGCTTTTCATCAGATTAATTAGTATAAGTCAATTTACTGTAATATAATTCAGTGTTATTTGTATTGTGTTTTTAACAATATGACTGAGACTGTCGCAAGACAGATCCCTAGCGAATGCGCCAGAGGTACTGTAATTTTATCATGGAAATTGTTTCTTATGGATAAATCGCTATACTTCTACAGTTGTGTGCCATAAAGTCAGAACTAATTGTGTTAAAAGGATGCTCAAAGTGTGCATCAAAATCTTTACAACCACTGCAGGTACAAATGTATATATGCATTCAACTCAGAAGAAGAAAGGATGAGGCTTGTGTGTAGAAATACAGAATATCCATATGAAAGTCTCTGTCCAAATTCATGTCCTCAGTTCATAACAAATTAAAGCTCGGCAAGCATGATGAATAAATTGGATTATTCGAGTTACAGGAGAAAGATAGGTTAAGAGAGTGTAAGGGAAAAGGAAAATTGTCAGGCGAGCGTAACCCAAACTCCCTAATGACCGGGGGGGGGGGAAACAGTAGGAAACGAGGAAAGGGAAGGTGAGAAGTTGCATGTTTGAGGGCAGAAAGACACACTTAAGCTATCTCTCCGTCTCTTCTTCGCTCTCGGCTTTCTTACCAGTCCGGGGGCAGAAGTAAGACTTTGGGTGTAATAGATATCTGTGGTTTACTCATGTGCTACATGATCCAGCTGCTATGTGCCTTCATCAAAGACCCCCCAGGGACCATTACACTCTCCAGTCCTTCCTCTGAGGCCTCTTCCAGCCCTCTTTAACACTTAACACAGAACCCCCGCCTGGACCCCACGCCCTACCGCCTTCCGCAGAAAGCACGGCTATTAATTAAGGTAATTAGGCCCTGAACCAGCAATTAGAAACCGCAGACAGCTTTTAGCCGCTGCTTTTTTCGCCTTCCAGCGAGGACTTAGTTTCAGCACCATCTGCTGACTTTAAACCTTACCACAGGGTCTTGTGTTTCGGGGAGAAGAGGAACACGTTATCTGAGATGCAGACCTTCACGTGACCCTAGGGTTCGATTTTTTTGGAACTTCTCAGATTTTGAGTTTTCATCCCTTTTTTTTTTTCTCTTCTCTGATATGAAATGACAAGTGAAAGCGGCATTGTATGTCACTGAGCTCTTGTGACTGAATGTGGAAGTGATCCATTTTTGAGGAGTGATCCCGGTTAAAATATACTGCAGGACTTTAAGGTCTATCGATTTGTTATTATGGCGGAATGTATTTGAATGGGGAAGCCAGAGCTGCCTGTGTGTGTATTGAGAAACAGTTTGATTTGTATTGATAGGTTGATTCTTCAGATATTGATTAGATGTTGAGGTTATAATGACATGGCTGGATTTGTGTAGCATTTGTATTGATTCCTGGGTAAGTGGGCATTGAAAAGCTGCTAGGTTACTATTGATTGCAGTTGACATTCAAGACATAGTGCACTATACCACTATTACACTAAAATGTTTTTTTTTCCTTCTTTTTTTACCTTTCTTTTCAAATATAAGTGTCCAAAAATGAAAAAGTGTATTTTCTTACAACATCACCAATGAGCTATAATACAGAAAAAAAACCTCGGTGTTCATACAGGACAGACCTTTTAAACTTCACATTTTCCAAACGATTGAACTAAAAGGCAGGCTTAGCCCATCACAAGCTCTTTTTTCTGTACCTCACCCTATATTTTCGCAACTCTTCCATCTATCAAAGAGAACTTTCACGCTCTTCTAACATGAAATGGCATACCTTTGCCTTCACGTTCTCACAAAAGGTACATATTTGTGTCAATAGGGGTGTTAGAAATCTCTACCTCTTTCTCTAAAAGCTTCAACAAAAAGCTTGAAGCTTTGGTTCTCATAGTCAGAGTACCAAGTAATATGTTATATTATACACACGCACACACACACACACACACACACACACACACACTCACATATACACACCCACATGCACATGCAGAAAAACACACAAAAGGAGTGACATATTGTCACTCTGGTGACAGAACACAATTG
This sequence comes from Leiocassis micropogon, assembly GCA_028565275.1. NCBI lineage: Eukaryota > Metazoa > Chordata > Actinopteri > Siluriformes > Bagridae > Leiocassis > Leiocassis micropogon. Next base: position 8,838,832 of record JAOVVA010000027.1, on the reverse strand, counting down.
TCGTCGCAGTACGATAACCCCTTTTTCATTGCAGTTCACTCCCATGAAATTACTATTAGCATTACGACTCATGCAGAACTGAGATAAATGTAAAAACGTCACCCAATTCAACCAAAAGGAGAATGCCAGTTCCCCCAGATCACCATCTCTCTCTCTCTTTCTTTCTCGTTCTCTATGCTGCCAAGTGTAGTATTTCATTTACAACATATCGTTGGGTTTTTCTCCTCTCACTGACCATGTAAATCACTAATCAATTTCCATTTCCAAGACCTGATGATGTGTTGTCACTGAACGCTTATGAATCGCCATATAGCAGCCAAGCACAAGACCTTTAATAATGGAGAGGTGAACGTCTCCGAGGAGAAAACGAGTTACATGAAAAAGAACTACACTCGAATAACTCAGTGAAATCGTATAGCTGTGTCCTAAACTCCTTATTTTGTTCAATGGAATTAAAAGGTGGGGTTCATTGTCTCATTGATATAAAAATGTCGTAACATTTTTTCCTGGACATTGCTAATAAATATGGGTGATGGATATTTGGAGAATATTTAAGGTTATTCACACTCTGGTGACTCTCACTGCAGTCTTGGACTCTTATGATGTGGTGATGTTGTCAAGTGGTGCAGGTGCTGATGTTTCTCATCTACAACAAACTTCGTAATTGAAAAGGCTTTATATGCAACAAAACTTTTTGCTTGATCCAATTTTCTGACAGTGACTCCATATAAAAGGAAAAAAAGAAACCATTAAAGTATGAGTTTGCTACATTATTTCTGCTAAAACTCAACCAATATATTATTAATACTACATCTCATGTTTACATTGAATCCAGCGAAAATTCAGGCTATATGGCTGATATTCAAAAAAGCACATACAGTAGATGCACAAAATATTTTACAATCTATATTTCACAGTATAATCAGTTTGTAATTGCTAAAAAAGACTGTTAAGACCGTTGTATTTTACCTGTATCCTTTCATCATTCCTACTGTACCTTTCACTTTATACTTTTTCTTACTCCTTAGTATGGATGTAATGCCGTGCCACGATCTTTATCTGGCATCATATCTGTGGAATGCTCAAATTTTTTGCATCTGTATCTGTAGTTGGATGAAATCCAGTGGCAGATGTAACAGGAACTGTAAAGTATTAACGCAGGAAATCCTGCTTTTCTTCATTTAATAAAGAATGATGCACAATAAATGCACAAGTTATTATTTTTCAAATATAAATATATATATATTAAACCACAGCAGAGATAGATTTATTTGTGTCCAACATGGTCTATGTGGGCTTTATGGTGAATCAGCTTTACTGGGAAGCAGCATAAAGATAAAGATACACTACATACACAGGAACAGGAACACGGTGTCTCCTATTTATAGTTCTATTTGCATCTTTTTCGAATTTTCAATTCACATAATGTACAACTACCTGAATACCTGCAAATATTAACTCCATCCTCATGTCCATAATCCATCCGAGCACATCCCTACGCGCTGTGACTTCATCCCTGACACATTTTTTTGTCGAGCATGCTTCTTCTTCTACCTTCTCTCTTAGTTCATCATCATATTTATCATCCCCTGCCTGTGTTAAGTCTTTGTCCATCCCTGTGTGTGCACAGCCTGACTCCAGCTTTCCCTCTCTTATTTAAATATCTGAGTGAGCACAGGCAGACAGCAAAAATTCAGGAGCTCGCACCATGCCAGAGAAAGTGCGCACTGAGCGATTTGTTTAATTTAATGCCAGTGTTGAGGAGCTTAAGTCATTTCAGACCTTTCTGCACCACTTCCCCATCAGAGACAAACGTCAAACGGCTGCAACCTCTTAAAAACCTTTATTGGGTCTCTCCCAATTATTTGGAGACTTGATGCTATTACCATAAAAATATACAGTATATGGCAAACATGGGTGAAGATGATGAATGCAGAAAGACGAAGTGAAGGAACGGTGGATGCTGTCGAGATTACCACAAGGATCGTGTTTTGAGACCATGACCCTGAGTTTCTGCACTGCATGCTTGTGTCTCTGCGCTTTACCATGCAAGCAGCAAGACAAAGAGGCCAGCTCAATTGAAACAGACAAAGCCATATCCGATTATCATTATTATTGTCTATTTCGATCTCTCCTCGTTCTCTCTTATGCGCGCTGTTGCTGTTTCTTCTTTTTGCGGCATTTAGACAGAGTGACAATTCCACCAGTCACATTTAAAACGAACAGCATGTGGCAGACCGGGCGGCTGCTGAGTCCGCTTCAAGACCACAAATGCCACAAATACGCCAAACACTAACAGCGGGATTTTAGCAGACACTCGAAGGACTCTCATCGCCTGTAGCGTTTCAGTTTTAAGTGGAGTGAGGATGTAATCTTTTGTTGATTTTAAAATGGAAAGACTCGTTCACAGAAAGCGTGCATTGCTATATTTTAATCATAAAGCATAATTGATGTGGAAAAAAAAAAAGTGATATGGAAAATGGATATGGTTTCTTTCAGGTCGTTCTTTGATGTACACTCTTCATGACACGAGCTGCTCTATGTATATATTTTCACCTCGTAGCCTGTCTGTGTGTACATTACAATTTGTGTTATTTTTGTTTCGAACCCACTGTCATATGCAGTCACCTGGCAACATACTTGCAAGCTGCTTATTCAAGTCAGACAATATTCAGGGAGGGAAAAAAAGAAAAGGCAAGAGAACAGGATGGAGAAGGAACCGGAGCGATATCAGAGGTGTATGGGAGATGAAAAGCTTAATTTCTGCCGGGATTGCCTCGGAGAGCGAGCGCCGCGCAACCCTCCCTGTCTCCGACGCCACCTCTCACTCTCAATTATTTGGCTCCTGTCACAACAAATCAATCAAATTACTCCAGCAAGCCTGTGTGCAGGTGCTGCTAGCACATCGCCAGTCGCATTAGCTTTGAAATGTATGAGAGCGCTGGCAATTTTATCACTCTTATTTATTTAATGCGACTTGCTCCCCTGCGAGTCATCTTACAACTGCTGCAAAGTTAAATCATTAAAGGACATTACAGCAGGCTGACTGTGGGGAGCACTTTAAATTAAACACAGAGAAAGAGAGAAAGAGAGAGAGAGACACACACAGGGAGAGAGTGGGCACGGTTTTTTTTGCATTAGTATCGTGTTTGAAAAAAAAAGTTAAAGCAGTACGTATAAATTCTGAGGTTTTTAAAGAGAATCAGTTTTACTATAGTTTAGTCTATAGTTCTATAGTTTAGTCTGTAGTTCTATAGTTCAGTCTATAGTAGGAGATTGTAATGAGTAACTGGATTTAAATGAATATATTTATGGTATTTAAGAGATTTTTGTGAGTTCAGATGTGGAGAAACTGAACTTTTATTCAAGATCCAGGCTGCTGAGATTTCAACTTTGCTTGAATAGTGTTTCAGACACTATATTTTTCCTTAAGCAGCAATCTTGATCCGTAACTGTCTATGTTCTTTCTTAATTGCGATTTCCTGGATGAAACCATCAAACCTTGGGGAAAAAAAGTTCTTTCATCTTCAGTTGCTGCTTTATCCCGATCAGGGACTTGGTGACTTTGGAGCTGAGAAACATCAGCTGTGTGACGGGAAAACACTATGATATGATATGATACACCAGTCTGTTGCATACAGCCAAAGAAATGTAAAAATATCAACACAATGCAAATTAACTAAGAATTTTGCCTTCATAAGGATGCACAGAAATAAGCAGGTAGAAGTTTGAATACAGGTAATAAACTAAATTTGTGCAGTTCCTGCCCTAAATATATCAAAGCACTCTTTTCTGCTTTTCTGCGTGCACATCTCATGACAATCTCTAATTATCAACCTTGCTGTCGTCTACTTAGTGTTAACTTTACAAATCCTCGAGGATCGAGTTTCCTTTAAACTAAAATAAGGGTATTTGAACTGTTGAGCTCCCTGATCTCCCTGTTTTCTGTTCCAGTTATGCATCTCCATCTAAAGCAATCCAGCTCTTTGACAGCAGACGACATTCCAGAGGGAGCGAGAAGCTGTTCTCTTATTGTAGTGATTAGAGCCAACACGGCTCCTCATTAGCCTACATGAGCTGAGAGATGCAGGCAATTACCCCCTCACCCCTGAGTGCTGTTTTATGTTTCCTATGGAGAGAACACACACTCTCTAGCCCTCCTGTCATCCCCCGGTTCCCTCGCTGCACGGTACACTGCAAGCTCTGATGCATCTGTGACCAGGCAGCTTACTATATGAATATGAAAGAGTCCGACTCTACATTTGTTCTGCATTAACTCGGAGAAATACTGACAAGCGGGAGGCTGATGTTTCATTTGCTGCACACGTCTGTAGGGAACAGACTGGAGCACCACATTAGTGTTTCTAAAAACACTTGAATGGGTCATGAAAAGAAGTTATTTATGATCTAAGGCTGAATTCTGTCTGTCTCTTAAAATTAGGCTTGTCGAATAAGGGAAAAACAACACAGAATGCTATTTTCTGGGGAACTTTTATTTTTAGAAGTTTGCTTTAATTGGTTGTGCTGGAATGCAGAAAATGGAAGACAAATCGAATAACAGGAAACGTTCCAGACGACATAATTAAATTTGACATCCAAAGAAATGGAAACATGAGACGTTGCTATAATACGACACAATATCACAAATCTTCTAAGATAACATTTTATTCCAACTGTGTCAGTCCTGCAACAGTTTACTGTATTAAACTAAATCACAACTGATTATTGATTGGAATTGGAATGAATTTTTTTCTTTTTTTTTAAACAGAATTCCACAATCAATAGGTCATTATGGGCGTCTCGGTAAATCTATGAAATATCAACAAATGTATGAATGTTATAGAGTTAATCAAAATATAGATGAGTTTTACTGCAAAATGAGAAAAAAACATTTATGGCAGTTTTGAGTAAAAAATATAAATTACAAACTGATTATACAGTAAAATATAGAAAAATATGTAAAATATTTTGTGCATCTACAGTATGTGATTTTTTGAATATCAGTCATATCATTATGATTTCTTTTTCATCAGCCTGAATTTTTGCTGGATTCTATGTAAATATGAGATTTAGTATTAGTAATATGTTGGTTGAGTTTTAGCAGAAAAACTGTAGCAAGCTCATACTTTAATGGTTTCTTTTTTTTTCTTTCATATGGAGTCACTGTCAGCAAATTGGATCAAGGAAAAAGTTTTGTTGCACATAAAGCCTTTTCAAATACAAAGTTTGTTGAGGATCATGAGAAACCTCAGCACCTCTACCACTTGATATCACCATATAGTGACAACACCACCACATCATAGGAGTCCGTGAATGCAGTGAGAGTCACCAGAGTGTGAATAACCTTTTCCTTGCTTAAATATTCTCCAAATATCCATCACCTGTATTTATTTTGTTCAGCCTAAAGTTTTGCTTCATTGATTACTTGACAAAAAGAATCAATCTGATTGCAATTTTTTGGTGTTGTGTGTTTTGTTTTTGTTTTTTTTTATAATTTGTGGTCATTTAGTATAGTGTTTTGAAAATACAAACAAGTTCAGGTTTAAAATAATATACTGTATATCAATTAGTGAATTCTTTAGTTATAGACAATCGTGTTAAAACAATTTGCCAGATTGAATGTCCAAGTCCAAAAAAATAATAATTATCATATTTTTCTGTGAAAAACTTTGTATGGGCATATAGTATGTGGGCACATAAATCAGATTAAATTTATCTGTTAAACTGAATTTTATCTACATGATGCAGAAGATGCCACCATACTGTATGAAACCAAAACCTAGCTAGCAATTTAATGCTGATGATAAATCAAAAGTAAGTTCAATATTTGTTCATTGGCAAAAATCTTCAACAAATTTAAAGTATCTGATTAAAGGTTTTATTTTATTTGATTAAAAACATGTCAGATACAAAAAAAAATCATACTAAAATTAATAAGAAGGGGAAAAGTGTAACTATGAGTGGATCACAGTCCCAAACACAACAAGTTAATAAAGCAGGCTTCATGTTCTAACTATTTAAAGTACCATGTTAAGAATACATTTGTATACCTTTACCTCTTCATTATACTTACAGTTTCATTAAAATTTTAAATTGTTTAGTTTTTTTGGTTTGATAAAATAATGGAAGATATATATATATATATTTTTTTTTTTTACTTTAGTACTGTGCAAAAGTCTTCGGAGTTTTAGACACAGATTTGTGCAGGTTTATAAGACAGCTGTTAGGTTTTACTGAGCTTGCTGGAGAATATGAGTTCTTCTGGTAACTTTGTCACACTCACTCCATTCTATTTTTATGCAAATCCCAGGAGCGTACATTAGGTTTTTTGTTTCCATCTGAAAACTGTTCTGTCTTGTACTATATATTTTTTCTTTACAGCCATGCATATATTCTCCTCTTATGTTATTTATTTATTAATTTTTTATTAAAATTATATATGAAAATTAAATAAATATATATATATACACAGTGAGGTCAATAAGTATTTGATCTCCCTGCGATTTTGCAAGTTCTCTTACTTAGAAATCATGGAGGGGTCTACAATTTTCAGCATAGGTGCATTTCCACTGTGAAAGATAGAATCTAAAAAGAAAAATCCGGAATTCATATTGTATGGCCCAACTGGAAATTTTTTTTTGAGGGAGCGACTAATATGAACAATCTGTTGCCTTTGTGTAGTCCCAACCCTGTCTTGACGCATTCAGAGAACTCCTGGCAACACGGGATAAATTCGAACCTAAGGTCTCTCAGCCACACCATATGATCTTGAGGGTGAGATTTCTGACAGTGAGTTTGACGTCATTGAGGAAAATGGATTCATGAAAAGTGTGAAAAAAAACAAGGAGATCAACACGAGGCTGTGAGCTGATAGTCAGCAGGGTGAATCCAGATTTGGAGCATGTTTAACAGCCGTCCAAGCTACATACCTGGCACGTCCCCAAATACTCCTTAGCATAATGGACCAACAAGGTCACATTAAATCTCCATATGATACCTAAACACCCCTGTCAATGGCACTGACTCTTTGTGTGACAAAGAGCAGCAAGACTCAGTTATCAATCTGAATATGATTTATGATTCATAAAATTCATAAAATTCACAAGATAAGATTTATACGGATTAAGTTTATGGCCGTTAATTCTATACAAATAGTAATTTTAGTGATAGGGATTTCAGACAGGCAGTATCTGCTTTTTCTAAGGGCTGTGTAAGATTAATAGTTAACCTAACAATATAAATTAGTATTGAATCATTTTAATTCAGTAGCTGATAATTTCTTTTCTGTACCTCCACATTATTTGAACTTTTATATATAACTGGTTTTCAAATCTTGGGTTCATATTATTCTTATTTCACAAAGTTATATTGTTACTTTAGGCAGCACATGCAGGGGTGTAGTGTTTAGCATGTGGCCTTGCACCACCAGGGTTGAGGGTTCGAGTCCCGCCTTTGGGTTTGTGCGCATAGAGTTTGTATGTTCTCCACATGCTTGGTGGGTTTCCTCTGGGTATTTAAGTTTCTTCCCGCAACTGAAAGATTAGGCTAACTGCCGTTTCCACATTGCCTATAGTGTGTGAGTATGTGTGTGCTTGCGCCCTGTGATAAACTGGCACTCATCCAGGGTGTACCCTGCCTAGTGCCCCGAGCACATGGTCTGGAATAAACTCCAGACCTTGTGCAACCCTGTACAGGATAAGCAGTATACAGAACTGAGTGAATATTGGTACTATGATTTCATAACTTGTTGTTTAAATAAATGTTTTTCTTAAAACTTATTTTGTTGTTTCTGTGTTACAGTATTTATAATTATGTCAAAATACTGGTATTACAATTTTTCAAAAGGTCATGGATTCTGCCATTTTTAAGACTAGCTGGTTTGCTTTTTCAAAAAAGCCCATTTGTTTTAATGGTACAATGAGAAATTGCTTAGAATCCTTCATTTCTCTGAGTCGACATTACTTCTTTTAGGAAACATGTGATGTTAAACCCACTTGAAGAGTTCGTAGTTATTTTATTTGAGGCTGAGATGTTAAAAGGTTCTAACTCAAAGTATTAGCCCCCACTTTACTTTCTATTTTAGAAGCTTCTAGAAAGGTACATAATCGTGACTGTGCAAATGCTGGGTACATTTAGGAATTCTTCTGCCTGCATGAATGTTTATTAAAAGCTCAGACACTGTGTTGCCTGTTGTTATTTATGCATGTTTGTGTCCATTAGAGACATCTTTTACTTCATCTGAGTACCTCAGTTATCTGTCTATCTGTTGATCCCTCCATCCATCCATCCATCCCCTCTCTTTTGGACCGCTTTTAACTCTCTCTGTCTGTGCATTATTTTAATCCTCAATCTCTTGGAAAAAAAAACGAAAGATAAGCCTAAAAGATGTGCTACTTTACATGCACTCAGATGTATAACGTGGCATTTTTTAGTCAGGTATTAGTGCGAGCGTCTCATCCAAGATTTATGATTGATGGTTTCCCTCCTCTATCCAACGGTCTAATGGCATAAAAGAGACAATGTTTTAAACATTAAAATGAAAACCATTTACAACTATGATCAAAAGAGAACACTTGCGCATTAAAGTTTAAATGAGGGGGATGAAGGATGGAGAGAGGGACTAAGAAGAAGAGAAGACAGAATTTTGCTCCTGGATGAATATGCAGAGAGAAAGGACATGTTTAAAGTGCTTTATGTAGCGAGATGCAAAATGCTGACTTGTAATGAATATGAATATAAACCCAGTGCTTCACTTCTCTACCTACTCTACTTTAGCACTGTAAAGATTCTATATAGAAGAATATAAAGTTTCATTTCACAAAACGCCTCAAGTAAAATCCTTTGAAATATCAAAGAAAAAGTCAAAGAAACCAGTTTAGATTCTAAATACAGTACAAATCACTTTATGGATATAGGTACATACTATAGGGAAACAATAAACTATTCATCTAGTTGTCCTCCTTGGGGTTGCTTAATGTTCTCTGTAGAACCCTACTTGTCCTGAAGTGAGGGCTCCATAGAGAACCCTGTTAGAAAGCTGAAAACCCTTATGTCTTAGCATGTGCTTATCTGCAAACTCTTTACAATGAATGATACTTCTTACCAGAGGATAATTTTTAGAACAATCATCTTACATGGTTTATAATGACAAAGTCCAAGAAAAGATTTCATCTAGAGTTCTTCAGTTTATTCCTTTGAGAAATATTCTGGCAAAGTTCTATGCAATACCCAGCAACAGAGAATTTGTTGGATAAGTTAGAAATTTGGATATTAACGACCATTGTTGTATTTTTTTTTAAATTTATATTAATGTGATAATTTGGGATAAATCAAAATTGAGATGCATATACAGTAATGCCAATGCCTAAGTCTGTTCTGCACACCAGCTGTAAAGTTTGTCACCCAGAATGCGAGAACAGCGTAAGAAATCGGGGCCAATTTCCACAAGAGTAATATTTGTACTAAATACTTCTTAACTTTGAAAGATACCAACTAGATTTAGTTTAGTGGGACTGCAGAAGTTTCATACAAGTCTCAGCCAAACTTGAACTGGAATCCATTATGTACAATGAGGGTTCATTTAAATTTTTATTTAAGACACTTAAACTTCTATTATTTGTAAATACCAAAATTGCCTTTATATTACTACTTATGAAACTGTATGGTAAACAAATTTTTGTACATATGCATAATAAGTATATGCATGCACATGAATTGTTTCTCTTCAAGAACAGAATTTTCCATTGATGTTAACATTACCAGGGAGATAATACACTGTTAAATGGAATCTACAGCATAATCCTCATGTACATACGTGTCCATGGGTGTAAAGCTATATGATTGTCCCTTTGCTCTTGCATAATCTGCATCACAATTCCAGCTGAGGAATACAGTAAACTCTTACCTTGCAGGTTCTGTAGAGGGAGAGTCATGATGCCCCCAGCAGCTGCAGCAGCCACCAGGCCCTGGATATTGGCTGCTGTAGGCAGAGAGAGGACCAGGCCCTGCTGTCCCCCCAGGTGCCCTCCTGCATTAAAGGGGATAAGGATCGGCTGATTCAGACTTGGAGCACCTCCTGACATCACACCACTCATGGCTGAGGCCAGCTGCTGGGCCACCAGAAGAGACTGAAAGAAAATAAATTTATAAATCAATTAAGAAATAAGCAGCATATGGACATATGTAATATATATATATATATATATTTTAAATGGAAAACGATAGATTTTTTTTTTTAGCTCAGTTTGATTTCATCACACAACAAATACACTGTAGCTCTGGTACAAAACCTCTTTTCTCACATTCCAGCATTTTCAGCTTTTCTTACTTTCTTTTTTTTCACATGTATGAAGCAATACTCCACTCACCTTCTAATATCCTTTATACTAAATACTCACAAATTATCCTTCATTATGTTTTCCACAATCAGTAACAATAATAATGTTTGGGCTATTATATCAACTTTTATGCGTTTCATATACAGATTACTGTAAACCACTATGTGGTATGTGCGGATACTGTAAACAAACTAATAAGGGATATGTGGGGCACATCTTCCTCAAACCTGATTAAGCTCAACAAACTTGGTGGCCATTCCATTAGGCACAATGTCACATTGTTTGGAGGTGTTTGAAGCAAGAAAAAAATACTCATCATTCAACTTTTAACTACTAAATGATCAAATCTGAGTGGAAATCGGAAATATATCTGACTCTATACATTTATCCGACTCCAATGTGGATGCGTCTGTCCTCTGAACTGGGACACATGCGCATATTGATGCGTCTTTGCTCAGGTCATCTGGGTTTAAACACGTATTTGTGCAACCACTCATTCATTTCAAACAATAGATTACAATTTTAAAATATGCTTGGGGTTTTGCTCTGGAGGACAGCAATCAGTTACTCATATTTGAGTAAGAAGAAGAAGGAACAAAGCCAGACTCTTCCTGTTTAGCAGTTATTGCTAGCACCACTATAAAATCCTTGTACTGCTAGTACCTAATCTAGGACTGCTTATGAAAATGGCTCAGATCCGATTTGAAAAAACATCAGATTTGTTCATGCATACAACTCTAAAAAAATCAGATCTGTGTCACATTAGGGTAAAAAAAAAGATCTAAGTCACTTCAGGCTGATAAAGTGAACGTAGCCTTTCAATGAAGGTCATGGTGCATCCAGACTATCTATCAGGAATGCTGGGTCTGAGGCAGGAATACGCAGAATGCACTTAAAATGGGATGCTCGTTCTTCAGAAGATATCTTGCACATGCTTATTCACACCTGTAGTCTACGCTATGTGACTGTTTTTAAGAGCAGGGAAGAAACCGATGAACCCAGAGCACATCCACAGATTCACGGAAAGTATATGTGAAACTCCACACAGAAAACAATCAAGCTCAAGGTTGCAGTTGAGCTGCAAGGTGGCACCCACTATGGTGTGTGAGTAAGGTATCTATGATAAGCCACTATGCCACATACAGTACAGAGGGAGGCGGGAGAAATTGTTCCGCAGTGGCTGGAAGGATCATTAAACTGTTCAAAACAGAATATTCATAATAATAATAATGAAAATAATAAGAAGAAGAAATACTATTTTACTCTTAATTTGCAGCTAAAAAATGGAACATTTATTTCATAATAGGTTTGATGGTATATTTTTAATGCGTGATACAGAAAATTGAACATACAAAGGAGACATGCGTCAAGACTGGAATGAACTTCCACTGGTTGTCTGAACAGCTGAGTCACTGTCTATCTTCAAACTCAAACTGAAGAAGTACTTAATAAAGCACTTATCTTCACCTCTTCAGGTCTTATCATCACCTCTTCACTCTACTGCTCCACTTATTTCTATGGTGTAATAATCATTGGTTAATTCAGCGAGTTTTATCTGTTGACTAATTTTCCATTATTTTTCATTAGATTATTCAAACATTTTTCTTTCTTGCTAGCGTCTCTACAAGTGTATAAATGTGTCAAGGGGAATCTGACAGCTTTGATACCAAACTGAATTAAATAGACGTGAACATTTCGTCATATTCCATAGCTATTTTCGCACTTGTTCAAAAAGCAAGCAATGAAAGCACACTTACAGAGCAATTAGCAAGGTTTTAATCTTCATCATTTGGAAGATCTACTGCTTTTACCAACTTCTTTGTTGAACTGGTAACTGGCAATACTACACACAACACTAAATGTTCGCCACACGTCAGGTCCTTAACCCACTGTCCTGCATATCTGAGTGTTTTCCCTGCTCTAACACACCTACTTCACTTCATCTCAGGAAAGCTGTTAATCAGCTGATTAGTTATGCCAGGTTTACCAGATGTGTAGCACAGTGGGAGCAGCAGCTGTTTCAAGATTTGCATAACTTTTTGTTCCCTGGTTCTGTTTAGGCTCCTTGTGTCACTTTAGTATAATGGCTTTCCACATTTTTTGGATTTATGCATGGTTTATGCTGAACAGCCATAATATTGCAAAGGAAAACATTATACCCACTCAGGCCACTCAAGATATGATTCCACAATGCAAGTGTGTTCCCTTTCAAAAGCTACACTTGATGCTGCGTGAAAACGCTATGGGAACGCTCTCTGCGTGACCGGTTGTTGAAGCATGTGTGTCAAACACGCCAAAGA
>JAOVVA010000027.1:8736463-8767594 GCA_028565275.1 Leiocassis micropogon | reverse complement strand
ACACTTATATATAGATCTGTTTTTATGCTTAAAGATTGCTGGGTAACTTTTACACCATTTTTCCTAACATACAGTATATGCTACAATACTGAACACCCGATACAATATACATTACCTAGATGTTGATTCGATTTGTATCGGGTTACTGTTATCATCACATTTTTATACATTTCCATTCATATTTTGTTTTAGCATTTCAGCAAAGCTCCTACCACACAGGATAGGCACACCTCCCATAGGATGACAATAAAGGATAATAAAGGAACAACACCATTTTACAACCTAAAATGCAAGTATATAGAAAATTAATTTTAAATAAAACAATCAACTTTGGAGTCAGTATGGCAACACATGAATTGGCCCACAAAAGACCTGACATTTGTAACTGTAAGCAATTATCCATTGGGATTAAGTTTCTTGAATCCTGAATTGAATCTCGAATCTCTAATCAATATTCTTCATTGTCAGGACACCAAGTGGGTCAGCAGCAAACCTCTTCTTGCTTTTCCACCTTCTCAAATGGAATGTCCCGTGTTTTAGATAATTATCGCGCATCTACAATTGTCTTATTTTTAGTTTAGTTTGAAATGGTTAGTATGAAACTACATTCGGTGGATCGAATGCTGTGAGGAACAGTAAAGTTGAAGGGTTGAGATCAGGATAATGCTGAAAGTTTTATTGTTCATTGTCTGAGATCTTGAGAACATGTGCTAAGATGTGTGTGAGGGCATTCTGACAGTGCGAGTCTCTGTGAAGGGATAAGGTTCTTATTAAGGGGTAAGAAATAGCAGCCTCAGGACAGCTTTGGTTCAGGTGCTCAGGATCTGCCAGCAAACCAGGTTTGATTCCATTTCACACAAACTTGCTTTCAAAGTTTCACATAGTAAAACATAAATGAAGATTCTTAGTGATAGAGTAGTGCTGGATTTTTATATCAAGTCTATTGGGCTTTTGGGGCATATCAGGTGTGTAAAATAGTGTGTTTGTGTGTGTGTGGTTTTCTCCCCTTAGGAAGAAGACAGCGAGGAGGAGCCTAAATTGAAATATGAGCGATTGGCCAATGGGGTGACGGAGATTCTGCAAAAGGATGCGGCCAGCTGCTTGACCGTCCATGACAAGGTGTTATTATAATTATTAATAACAAGTTTAACACTTTTTATGTGTAAAGTTTATGATTCACTCTTGTTATTATTGTGTAGGCTGTTTGTACAAATGTCACTTCCTTTACAATTTCCCGTTGGGATTAATAAACACCATCAATCTTATTTTGTAAGGTGTTCCTCATGCTGAATCTAAAACTGTCCCCTTTTTAATCCGCACCAGAAAAGATCATTTATATTTTTCAGAAATTGTCATGGCAGCAAGTTCACTCATGCACACCCGCATTGGAGGACTAGTCATACCTAGTAATACCTCCTCATCTGATGTTTTATTAACTGCTATTGATTTAGGTTCTTTTTTTTTCACCCTCCTTTCCTTTTTTCCCCCCACTGGAGATCTCTCTCTGTCTTTCTTCTTAGGAAAAAAAAAAGATGCATCACAGAGCAGAATCTCCAATAAGCAACTCTTTCCGATTTGTGTCTTTCTGTCGTTTTATTCCTGTACACGTGTTCCTGCGTAGCTCTTGCAACCTCGTACAATGCCCACGCTCCAGCAGGACGAATGTAGCCCCATGTTTTAAGTGGTCACAATCAAAAATTTCATTTGCACCATTCCATTTCAATAAATCCCTTTAAGAGCTGCCCTGGCTGCTGGGGCCACCCCATTTATTTATTTATTTATTTATTTTTGGCTGATTTTATTTGGGCAGATGGTGGGGGGCTCTGTCGGACATGCTCTGCTGTGCCTGTAAATATAAGCATTTCATTATAGACTGCACTGAAGCATGGGAGCACACTGTGGGCTGGGCACAGTGTGTGTGTGTGTGTGTGTAAGTGTGAATATGTGTTTTTTTTAACACATCTTTCCCTGCTCATCTGGCTGCAGATGTTTAGAGCAGAGTTACTGAACTTACTATGATTATCATTACTATCACTATCTTTCTTTTTTATATCTAACTTACTATCATTATCATTATTTTCCAATATTTAGCTTTTTGTGATGGTTTGTTATTTATTTCCTTTCATTTTTAACCATTTAAACATTTAGAAATTTTCGAAACCAAAAAATCAAAATCATTAAGAGCTTGTGTTTATGTTGCCGTCATTATTGTAGTCTTAGCTCAACTCTACTTTTGTAATTTTTGTTGTAGCTTTTGTTATTAGTTATTTGTTAGCAGTGTTGGGTGTAGAGTAGAGTACTTGGATTACTTTTTGGATGTAACGTGTAATCTAATGCGTTAGGTCCGCCATTTACAGTACATACTCAGTTATTTAGTTATATTTTCAAAAATGTAATCTGTTATTTAGACAATTTATGTAATCCGTAAGTCAGACAGCAGTGATTCAGTTAGTGTGTGTGTGCGAAAGTCGTCCTACAAGCCCCGCCCCCGATAACCCGACTAATACAAGCTTTTTTTCACGGCACAATGGCCTAGTCGTAGCACTGTGGCCTCACACCTCCAGGGTCGGGGTTTGATTCCTGCCTTGGGTCTTTATGTGGAGTTTGTATGTTCTTCTTGTGCTTGCTGAGTTTCCTCCGGTTACTTCAGTTTCTCCCACAGTCCAAAAACTTGCAGATTAGGCTAATTAGCATTTCCAAATTGCTCACAGTATGCACCCCATCCAGGGTGTACCCTATCCAGGTTGTTCAATGGTAGCTCAGTGGTTAAGGCATTGGATTACTGCTCAGAATGTCTCAGGTCTCCAGAACCCCACCACCGCCAAGTTGCCCCTTTTGGGCCCTTAATCCTCAACTGCTCAAATGTATGTAACGTCTTTCAGATGCTGAAATGTAAATGTAATGTCCCCTGCCTCATCTTCTGGTATAAACCCAAGGCCTCCTGTTACTCTCTATAGAGAGTGAGAGATAATGCTTGATTTGCAATTTTTTGGTGGTCTTTGGCTCTTTCATTCCATCCACTCCTGTGCTTTAAAATGCTTTTCTGCACACCAAGATTGTAAAAAGTGCTTATTTGTGTTGCTTTAGACTTCTTTTTGCCATCCTCCTCTGATCTCTCTCATCATCAGAGTTCTTTTGGTATGTTGTATAATCAAACCAGCCCTTTTGTTAACAACAACCATGCCACAGCTGATTGCATTTTCACGCATACTGTATATTTATTTTTAAATGAAATAATGCCAGTATATTTGTTTATAAGTCAATATTCCCTAACTAATTTCTAACAATTTCTTTTTTGTTATCACCTATTTATTGTATCCCATTCCAGCATAATCAAAACAAATTAACTTAAGTATAAGAATTTAGGAAAATTAATTAAGACAAATTAGGACAAACAAATCAGGCAGTAGACAGGTTTTACAATTAGGATGTCGATAGAACTCGTAGAATCAATACAATGTTTGGCAAAACAATAAATTCCAAATTCCTGCCTCACCAAATCTATCGATAATATATTACCCAATATGAACACTATGTCCTAGAGGCTCACACGGGAGTGAACACCCACAGAAGTGCACAGAAAGACAGGAAAATTTGTTATGCCCATTTGTAGGTTATTGCTAAGGCTCAAATATTGACATAAAATCTAGATGTGGTATCTAATTGTATGTGGTTCTGAAAATGTCACTGCTGTTTATGTGCCTATTTATCATATAGTGCAATATTTGGGTGTGATAAATTTTATTGCGATGTCTGAATTCTCAAAGGGCAAATTCTATTCCCTGGATATTTGACTATATTATTGTCCATAGTGCACCATAAATCCAGCGTGGCAAGCAATTCATACTACTTTACTCAAGTATCTTGTAACATTCTACATACATACAGTACAGTACAGTATGTGACCCTGTCTGTTTTTTTTTTTTCTTCTTCTGTTCACTGTTTGGTGATTCACGTTATAAAAACATTATGATCCATTGTAGATCAAATTCATTATTAGAGTGTCATCTACAAACTTGCTTTAATGGAAGAGATTAGCATGAGAAAAGCCTGACCTTAACATGATCAAATTTATACAACAGTTAGTTCCGACGAGCAACCCGATGGGACGAGAGGCATTCAACTAGTGGTGATAATGCACAGTAACACCACTGGGAGGTTTTACTATATGCAGTATATTAATCCCCATTCCAGGTGTTATTACACTAACTGTCAGTCACCAGCATGGGTAAGAGTAAGTCAGTACAGTCCACAGTGCTGAGGAGAGAGCAGCAGACTGCCGAACAACCACATTCAAAACTAGTCACAGAAGCACTTTCAACAAGAAAACACATCTGTTAACGTGATGTCATCTTTAAAAGACCCCTTTTTTATAATATAATTGTTTCTAATTCATTCTGAATCGACTCTGAAACCTCCGTGTTCTTGTCCTAACACAGGGCTGAATTCTAAAACGCTCTCCAATCCCTGATCAAGAGCGCTACAATCCCTTGTGGGACAAGGGATTGGACACCCTAGTGCACTAGCTTTCCATTTAATGCTATTTGGGATTCGATCCCAGAAACATGGAAGTTAGCTGATATTCTAAAGCGGAATTAATGGAAATATTAAGAGAAACGTACAAGGTGTACAGGACTGTCCACCACCTCCATGTTACATTCTCCTAATACCAGTTAGAATTTAAAACTACTTTTACCCCAGTTACACTAATTACACTAACTATAGGTTGCCAGCTCTGCTGATCACAGTAAGTTAGTTCTGCCAATTGTGGAAGGATAACTGGTTAAATAAACAAACAATTCATAAGCTGTGCTGAAATCTAGCACAACAGCATTCGCGCTCGTGTGATTTTTAAGTATCAAACACAATCCTTTATTTAATGCTTTTTTTTATACTTGTTTTTTTAGTGTGCTATGTAATATGTAACATTCAGTGAAAACTGTATAGTTATGTAGCTAATTTTTTCCACCTAATGTGGATTATGTATTAATGTGTTTCGTTATTCATTTGTCTCCTCAGACAGAGTGTCTGGTTTTTGCTAAGGAGGTTTGAGGATGTGATCCACGGTGCATATATTATGTTGAGGCATTTTGATATTTTGGGAGAAAAAAAATGCCATTTCACACTGGCATGCTCTGATAAATAGGCTTTTCTGGCCTCCAGCAATTTCACACTTTTTTGCCCCTGAGGGGACAAGCTGAAGCCACACACACACACACACACACACACACACACACAAACACACTCACAGACACACACACTCCCTCAAACACACCCATAAGAGTACACTAATACTCCAGTACAGCAGATTAAAGTTTAAATTCCTGACAAACGTCTCCCGATCTCATGTATACTAAAGTTTGTGTCTTTTTGGTGTCTTCCAGTTTCTGGCTCTGGGGACTCACTTTGGGAAGGTTTTCCTACTTGATATCCAAGGAAACGTCACCCAGAAGTATGAAATTGTAAGTAAACAAAGGAATAATTGTTGTTACATTATCAAGTATAAGACTTTGTTTCACCTACAGTATTTCTGTTTGCGATAGTATAGTATTATATCGTATTGAAATTAGAAGAGCGTTATTTTTTCTAGGAAATACCACAGGCACTGAATCACTCTGTGTTTCTCATAGAGTTTGGTGAAGATAAATCAGATCAGTCTGGATGAGAGCGGAGAACATGTGGGGATCTGCTCAGAGGATGGAAAGGTAAGCCTTCTCTTTTCTGCTCGCATTAGAAAAGGTTGAACCAGATGAATGACAAATTAAACTCTTGAAAAGTGAGGTGATGAGTCGCTGTGCTACTGCTGACTGTGTTATGAAGTGCCAGAGGAAATACTTATTTAGATCTTAAAGGAAAACTAATAAAATGAAATAAGATAAGACAGCTGAAGATGATCAGTATGCACCCTGGGGTAAACTGTTTAGATAAGGACAAATGTCTTTCACTTACAGGTTTTTAAATGCGGTGCTTAGACAGAAGAGCACTAACCACAGCTCTCATGTCACCAAAATGATATATTTACTGATATTTACATTCAAGTTAAACTGGGACTTTTGACTGTGCAGAATAGCTGAAAACAGTTCTGAGAATAAAAATTTTGTGTATTTCTCTATATAATACCATGCAACACTAATGTACTTATCCCAGTGTTTTATTAGTGCTTAGATACCATCAAGGTAGAATTTTTTTTCAGCATGCCAGAGCCCTAATCAGACCGCTTGCTTCACATCTGAAATGCTCCCAGCCTCCCAGGAACTCCTTTAATGAAATGGCAATAACTCTTAGCCTAGTTCCTGTCACATGCAAGTCGTGTTTGAAAATGATTGTGTGTACAGTTCCCACAGACAGATGCATCTCTTCTACAAGTTATCCGTCAATTTTCAAGGATCCAGCATTCCACCTGCCGAATGTTCATGGGAGCAACTGCTCTGGGCTCCGAGCCGGCTGTACGGCCTTCTTTAAGATATTTGCACCATTCAAATGTTTTACTGCGTGCTCATCACCATAGTGTACGTGAAGTCTTCTGTCTGTGAATGTCAGTTGGTTTTATACCTTGGGAATGAGAACATTTATCACAAGTCCTGGTGTACCTTAAACCCCCTTTGTATATTATAAGGAATGGACATAAAGGAAAACATGACTATGTATGTACAGTGTGTGTATGTATGTATATTTCCAGGAAGGCAAGACCAAAACTTGTGTGTGTGTGTGTGTGTGTGTATGTATATATATATATATATAATTACTAGCATGAATCACAGTGCACATCAAACCAAAAAACCTGTACCAAATGTTACAAATATGAATGTGCATACTGTTACACCCCTGTTTTCCTCTGTTGAGTTCACTTTTCATCAGCAACTTACCTTAGTTCATCCTCTCCTTGTTGTAGACTAGCTTCTCCCAAAAAGACGTCATGAATGCATTGTTGAGGTGGTGGTGTTTTGTGATGATCAATTTAAGCTGGTTTCCTTTTGCACTGAGCATCATCAATTGTTTTTGGTGGGAGATCGCCCTTACGACACTCTTCTGCTGGGTTTGGAATTCATCCTTGTTCTTCTGTGTGCAGTACACTACCGCTCAAAAGTTTGGGATCACTTTCTAACTCCATGGTTGTTCCTGATTTTTATTTATTTCCACATTGTAAACTGTCCAAAATATAATATAACTTTGAACAGTTAATGTTAAGATGTATTTGCTACTTATGCTCTGTAAAGCCTTCATAACGGCTCTAATCCGAGGTGCTGTTTGTTAATTGGTGATTTTTTGAGGCTGGTAACACTAAATGAACTCATTTGCAGCAGAGGTAAGTTTTGGTCTCGCCTTCCTGGGAAGGTCTTCATAGGAGCCAGTTCCATCCTGGTGCTTGATGGGTTTTTTAAATGCACTTGAGAATATTGTTCTTGCAAGAATTATTCCAGAAAGACTGACCTCAGTGTCTTAAAATAATAACTGACTGTTGTTGTTGTCACATAATTACCAAATTCCATGTGTTATTTTATAGTTTTGAAATCCCCAGTATTGCTGTAGAATGTAGGGAATAAATCACTAAACAAAAACAAAGAAATTGACAAGTGATCCCAAACTATTGAGTGATAGTGTAGATTATGGGCACATAAACAACGACATGGTTGACAAGTGACTCTGTGAATTGCATGGACCTACAGTAAGTGTCATTTTAAACTTCAGTCATCTTTAGAGGTAAGTTTTTAACAACAAAGACAACAACATGCTCTCGTGTATCATCTGAGACTTTTCCTTGTCTAAGAACAAGTCTCCTGGAAAATAGCTTTGCCATCTCAGCAGTTTGTTATTCCTCACTGCTTCCTTTTTCATGGCACTAATTGCCTGAAGGTCTTTGGTTAACCTGGTAGTCACAATCAGAATTATTCCAACATCCTATTCTGAGTGCTGTGATGTTTTTATCCTTTTCTTTGTCTTGCATTGGGTTCCACAATCTGTGGTTCAAACAGTTTAACACCTGTGTCCCATGCTCCTAGTGGGACAGCATCTTACTGCCTTGGGGCTACATAGCTCGATGTGGTCAGCAGCTGTTCAGTGAGATTCAGAGAACTCTCCCGTTGTCTATAGCGGTCCATTCATCTTCAACAGTACCTGCACCACCAGTGAGCTAGGGCTTATTAAAGGTAAATGCCTCTGTCTATGTTGTGTTGTGTTGTTATGGTGAAGCAACAATGGTGTAACCTCTGCATTGTGCAGACTTGTATGGGAGATATCGTGTCTCCCCCTTATGGATACCCAATGTAGTCCAAGGAAAAGGCAGAAGCCAATGAATCTTGGCACTGATGTTGTGGCAGGAGAGAATGAGGCTAACAACCTCAGATTGCCTTCAGGACTCCGGCCTTCCATTTTCCCCTCAGGGTTGACTCATGAAGCCTTTGACTCTCCTGAGGCTGCCCACAAGGCAGAGTGACATGTGGTCTTCAGGTGCTTCTTGGTGCACTTTGATCCTGGCTGTTGACTCCAGAGGAGTTCATCCACCCAGTGATGTAAACATGACCTCACATCGCTTATCTTAACTGAGGAGGTATACGACACTTGGGCCTAGAGGTGACAGAGAAGCCCAGTGTGCCTGTCCAGTCAAGAGAGTCTCCTGAAGTATTTGCCTGAATTTCTTTTCCTATTTTCTGTGCATATTGCATACTTGCCGTAGTTGTCCCGTCTCTTTTGTCTCAGTTGAATCATAACTGAACTAAAGTAAGGCCTGCAGTTCTTTAGATGTTGCTCTGTGATTTTTTATGAGCTCCTGGATGGGTTGTCGTTGTGCTCTTGGAGTAGTTTTGGTAGACTGGCCACTCCTGGGAAGATTCACCACTGTTCCAAGTTTGTCCCATTTGTGGATAATGGCTCTCACTGATACAAGACTGATACATGTTCCAGACTTTCCAGACTAATACATGTTCAGTACGTTGTTTCTGATCAGTTCTTGAATTTCTTTAGATCATGTTGCTTTTTTTTAGATCCCTTAGCATGCTTAACTTTATTACACAGGCATTATTCAAGTGATTTCTTGATTCAACTGATCTGGCAGTAATCAGGGCTGGGTGTGGGAAGTGAAATACTCAGTGAATTTACTCAGCTTTCCAAAAATCACTTTTAATTGCAATTACTTTTTAACATAGGCCCAGGTAGGTTTGGAATCGTTTTTTTTTTTTTCCTTAATGAATGAAATCATCATTTAAAAACTGCATTTTGTATTTACTCGAGTTATCTTTGTTATATTAAACTTTGTTTAATGATCTGAATCCTTTAAGTGTGACGAATATGGAAAATAAAATAAAACAGGAAGGGGCAAATACTTTTTCCTGTATTTTTTATACTGTTCTGTGTCAAGTCAAAGTGCCATCCTACTTTTGATTCACGTTAACGGTGTTCCCATAAGATAACAATTTCCTGATTCCAGACCCTGAAGTTTAAGAATCATCTCTTCTCATACAATCAACCTCATGCAA
Organism: Leiocassis micropogon; assembly: GCA_028565275.1. NCBI lineage: Eukaryota > Metazoa > Chordata > Actinopteri > Siluriformes > Bagridae > Leiocassis > Leiocassis micropogon. The sequence goes on along the minus strand of JAOVVA010000027.1, from coordinate 8,758,121 downwards.
ACATGGCAAGTAAGATTAATTTAGCAAACAAGTATTGCTCTTGGTGAGATGATGGCAGAACAGGATTATTTTTATTATATAAATGTATATGATTTACAAAATTTTGTGTATTTATATATGTTTTAAGGAACATAATGAATATCACGTTTAGTCTCTGAAAAATGCTGCTTCTAAGGAAGCCAATGTTAACAACATTTAAAATCGCATTCCCTTTGCTCATCCACTCATTTGTGCTTGCTTTACTTTTGCCCCATATCTGCTCAATCATCTAGACAAGAGCATTTAGTAGGGCTGACCAGGCTAATCTGCACCACAGCGGGTGGCTTTCTCAGCCTGATTTTAGAGCAGATAGCAGACAAACAACAGCGTTGAGGCCTGTGCCATGACTCTGCCAATTAAAATCGACGTGCCAGCCATTGTTCACTCTACAGAGGTGTTATCGTTGGTGGCACATATCCTCTGCTTCAGTAACCGTGATATGTCAGCCATGAGAGGAAGTAGGAGGAAGAGTCCCTGATTGGTTGCCCGGGCTTTATTTATTTACTTATTATTATCTCATATTATTTTGTTATGAGATTGGCAACATGCATCTCAAGCTTCTGAATGAGACATGCCCATCCAGCTAACACAGAGAGCTTAGCAGACAGACATTTGAGGTGATGATAATGATATACCGTAACCCTGCTCAAACTAGAAAGCTTTTCTTTCTGAACAACTTTCTTTTTAGACTTTACACACACTTTTTTTTAACTCACACAGACAGGTGTAAGTGAATTGCTAAGTAAAGGTTTTCCTGTAGCCTTCAGGGAGTACAGCAGAGCTGCAGATTAAGACCGCCCTGTGAAGTCTTGTCAGGGCAGAGGGAGTTGACCTGTCCACTAATTGGAAGCCTAGTGGACGTATAACTTGTCTGCTGAAAGATGTGATGTTTGTGATATCTGGTCCAGGTCAACCTGAAGAGAAAAAAAACTGTCATTTTAACAAAAAAATATATATATATTCTTTTAAATATTTTTGCCTTAACACTTTTCTTTATCTTTTGACTCTCAGGTGCAGGTGTTTGGCCTCTACACCAGAGAGGGCTTCCATGAGAACTTTGACTGTCCTATTAAAGTAAGTTATTGTAGGTAACATCCTCTTTTATCTCTAGCAGATTGCTGCTGCTTGGTAATTTTTATTTTCCTATAATGTCTGACTTTGTGTCAGAAATCGCTCTGTTGGTTTTTTCGAATTATGTTTCAGTTCTTCGTCAGTTTTAATTTATTTCTCTGGGGCTTCCTTAGCTTGGATTACGCTCATATATTGCCCAAGTAGGAGTGAAAGGGATTCTGATGTGTCTAATATTAGGAAGGCAAGTTAGGAAGGTAAAGGCAGGTTCAGAGTAACAGAAGCAAAACCTTAATTTCCAAGTGAATTGGATTATGAGAAGTGAATTTATAAACTGCTGACCATCCGTTATTGTTCGGTGCCTTCTTAGATTTGTCTGTATATATTTCTTTCACTTTTTTATATACTGTAATACTCCTATTCAGCTCCCACTTATTTTGTTCACTGTATTTTTATTTATTTATTTTTGTTATCCAGGTGGTGGCTTTACATCCTCTGTTCAGCAAATCAAACAACAAGCAGTTTGTAACTGGAGGTAACAAGGTAAAATATACAGATCTTTCACTACGTATTAGCAAAATGTTTTTCCTGTTATTTAAATGCATTCAATTTACCTTTTTACTCTTTCAAACAAGTTTTTTTTGGATGCCTTTAGCCCCACCTCAGCCGAACAAATCATGAACTTTAAACACTGCAGCTTCCACATCTTTGGCTTTCTGAGCTCAAATACAGCTTGGCCTTGTAGCAGGGTCAAAGAGAGAGAAAGCAACAACAAAACAAAAAAAGACAACAAACAAGAAAGAGGTCCATTTTCTCAAAATGTTGTTCACTCTGAGAGGTGTTTTCTCTCTGTGCGGAACAAATAACAGTCATTACCCAGAGTGCCATAGTGTCTGCAACATGTAGAACATGGACTAAAACAAATACACACTCATTTTTCAGAGTAAGCCGTGTCACCCTGGAAAATAGAAAGTGCTGTCTTGTGCTTTTATAGCATAAATAAAGAATCATATCTTTAAAGCATAGAGTTTAAAGAATACTTGAATACTTTTGAGTAGCATCAAAAGATTTTAAATCAATTTAAAAGGTAGTGGTGCAACAATCTTAAATATAGTGTTATCAATATGGGTGTAAATTGATAAAGATTGAAAATGACAGACAACTCATTTCTTTTTTTAAGTTGATATGGTTAATCAGTTAGCCGCATGATTTGCCTATAACTCTCCTTCTCTCCTAATTATTCCTTACTATTTCATCACTCACAGATTAACAGTAGGTCATACACCAGATTCTAAACAAATTTGGTCAAATATCAGTTGTGGGAAATTAAATTGAATAATGTTTTTTGTTTAATTGAACCCGTATTTAAATGTAGCACTAATTCTATTTCTTTAGCTCTTTCAATTTCTCGGGGTTGCCACATCAAATCATTCGATTCAAAACAGTCCGAAACATGTACGCCGGATGCCCTTTCTGCTGCAACCCATCCATTTCTCCAGGGCTGATGCACACATTGAGGTTGCCCTGCGTCTCAGTGGCTTGGTCTTATGTATGGGCATTGTGTTAAGGTCCTTGCCCAAGAGTGGCAACAACCCCAATTCCTCAATTTTCTGAGCCACCTAAATGTAGCACTGCTGTTTTTACCAAACACAAGTAATATGTACTGAGAATGTGCCTTTAATTATGTGTGTGTTCTTACTCCTTATATGTTGAATATTTCCTATAATAGCACCTCTGACAGTAAGCAGAATAAATCATGGATTTTTAATCTAACATATCAGTTAGATTAGTTATCTAACAGGTACTAAGAGTTAATCCAAACAGAGCAGCAGAAATGTGAAAACCGGCTTGGAGATTAATGAAGGCATTATTAGGAGGTTTGGTAAAGCGTGCTCCTTTGATCTACCAATGCCAGATCCTTTATTTCCCAAGGATCTATGGTTACATTTTCAGTTACAGACTTTTGTGTAAATTTTTAGTGCTAGAAATAACCAGCTGGCTGACAGAACTTACAGCAAACATACTGTATCTTCCACTTTCTGTCACTAGATTTTATGTCAAAAATGCATCTACAGTAGATGCTTACCTTGCTAAATATGAAAAAGTTGACATTCACTTTTTAAAATTCAATATACAATCTTGAGCCACCCCTCATTCTTTTATATTAAATGTAATGAAATTATATAGATTAAATGAAATAAATTGGGGGAAATGTTTTGGAACAAATGTGATAGGCTGCAAGGTGCCTTAAGATCTAATATTAAAAATTTGTTGTTTATGTAAAAATCTCAGCAGCAACCTCATTTCCCTTCTTGTCTGTTCCAAACACTCAGCATTCAGGATCGGCAGTATACTAATCAGCCTGATCATCTGTCATCATCTGCACCTGTTTCTCATGAATTAAATTAGATGGGGTTTTTTATGCTTAAATGGTTCATAGGCTACTGTGTGGCTTAACAAACAAAAAACGTTCCTCTGAAACTGCTCTGGTACAGGAAACGAAACCCGTTTGAAAATGAGAGCTGAAAGCTTTTCAAAAATGAGAGCCAAAAAAAAAGGCCTTCAGGAAGCCTGGAGATCTCTTTTTCAAAAATACAAGAAAGTCTGGATCCTTGGAAAGCAAAATATGAAGGAATGAGGGAAGGCCCAAGACTTCAGCACAGTACTGTATATTGAATTTTAAAAAGTAAAAATTTCATATTGAGCAAGGTATGCATCTATATGATTGTTGCCATAAAAATCTTATGACAGCTATATAATGACAGAAGATATGTTTGCTGTCTTTCAAGTTAAGTGTGTCCTTTTGTATATCTACCCATGTATTCAGTTCATGCCTACATGGGGTTAAATTAAAAAAATCAAATACCCCCAAACCCACAATTTCTAGACGATACAGCAGATGGTTTTTTTTTCCCACTGTTGAAAAACTTGGAATGTTAAATAATTTCATTTGCTGCGGATAGCGTGCATGTTTCGCGTCAGTGTGGTTCCTGATAAAACATTTGAAAAAGTCACATTAATTCTAAATACTTAAGGTTTGTGTTTACTCACTCTCTTGAGTTATATTTAATATGCTGTAGTTAATATAATGTAATATAAAATAAGTTGGTTTCACAAAATGTTTCTCAGTGGTATTCTTAGTCCCTGACACAGTGAACAAGCTTAAGAATAAGAGTTCTGTAATTTGCTAAGAGTGTCTGATAAATGCTATAAACATAAATAAAAGCAATAAAGTGTTTTTAGTTGTATTAAAAGGTGCAAAACTCTCATTCCTGCATCTGTGCTAAGAAGGGTCTTGGATAGTGACGAGGACATGCATGCTCAAACCAAAATATATTGGAAGATCTCTCCACAGTATAGGGCTCAATGATTTGATCAAATTGATTGTGATTTTAACTGCAGTATATAACTATTAAATGTACCATTTTGTACTCAAACAAATTTATCCACACTAACACCAAGTAATGACACAAATAATCTCATTAAGATGAGGTTTGCCAATATTGATCACCTCAAAATTATTTTAAAAAACAATCAAATACTTAAATTATTGACTAATCCAGTATAAATTCCAGACTTTTCGTATATTGCCTAAAGTATATTGCATAATGAATTGCAGTTTTTTGCGATGAAATAATTGCACAGCTCTAAATTGCGAATTCAGTTTTTGTGCAATTAATTGTGCATCAATAACGCAACACTTTTAATGTCAGGTCAAATTTCTGCCCGTGATCATCGTAGCAAAGTGAAAATCACATTAATATAATTTAAGCCAACATAAAAAAATGCATAAACTTTTTCAACTAATTAAAGCATATACTGAAATTGCTGTGAACAAGAACAATTTTTATTTAATATTATCGTTGGCTTAAACTGTCAGTAAAAGTAAAGTTTTTCTCATTTATTTTTATAATTTATTTCCTTTTCCGATAACAGAATTTGCGATTGTTTTATTGCTTATATATTGTTTATCTTAACTAAATTCTATATAGTATTTCTAAAAACTGTGTGAATACGAATGTTTGCTGTTGCATGAATTAAAATTACAATTCAGAATTTATTTTCTTTTTTTTTACTATTAATATTGCATACTGTATATTTAATTCAAATGGTAATTACTTGTGCATTCAGTGTTCATTTCTGTCTTAACAACCACCACTTGATACTGACTCAATTTGTCCTCCATGATTTGTGTTTGCCCCTTTTGCTTTTTTATGACTTTTTACACACCATCTGAAGAATGATAAACATGTTAAAGAAATAGAAATGTGAAAAAAAGTCAGAAAAATTTTGATGTGTAACCCACAAATCAATAAATGGCTGCAGATGCTTTCCACATACCGCATATAAGAAGTAATTAAATGCTGGATGGCTTTTGTCCACTAACTCAGTCCTAACCGGAGTTGAAGTGCGTCTGCTGCCTTTGGCTTCCAGTTTCTGCTGATTACCTTCTGTTTCCCTGGCTTAAGATTCCCATAATGCAGCCTCGCCATGAAAATCAATACAGCTTCCACTGAGGACACATCTTTTCAAAGGCAATTCAATTCCGTCAGCAGGGCTCCTGAAGTGTCGTCTCCCATTGCTGTGCTGTGATCTGTTAACGCAGCTTAAAGCGCAGAATCGGAGCCGCTCTGAACGAGCTTTTCTTTATGTCGCATTGGGATGCAGACAGGACCGGACAGGACAGGTCAGGTCACGTATGTGTGTGTGCGCGGAAACCTCCTTGCTCTTTTAATTGAAGTGGGCTGCATTATTGTGGCATGCCCACTTATTTTTCATATATAATCGTTTCCACACAGTTTGATATTACACCTGTGAAGTTTATGCTGCTCAGACATTTCCCCAGACCAGACAGCAGTGTTTTCATATAACAGCTTTATGTATTGAAGGTTAAAAGCAAACAAAGTGCTGTCTGGTCTGGAGAACTATCCCAATCACTTTATGATGAGGAGAGGTCATTTATGTAAGCTTTTATATAAGCAGGCTCATAAGAATATAGGCAATCTAGTCCAAGGTTGTGACATTGGTCTAAATTTAATTTCTCCACTTGTCTCACAGAGGGCCATCGCACTTGTACCGAGCCGTGTCTTGTACTTACTGAACTCCTGCACTTCTTACTCCAGTCCTAATAGCATGTTGTGTGTGTGTAGTGAGGTACTTCATGTTACCCATGTAAAATATACTGAGGGTTGTGAGAGCCGATTTAAGCAGTGCTGATTTAACACGCTTGGTGTTCATCAAAGTTGAAAAATTAAAGTTCAACCACTATATGTGCATTTATTTTTCAGGTGTTTATTCATGTTGTGGTGCCCTAGTAGTGTCGTCTACAACAAATTAATATACAGTATAAATTTTTAGTGCCAGAGGTAAGTTAGGCCAAACATTTTAACAAGTGGTCACAAACAATTAATTGATGTTTGAAGTGTATTTTGTTTATTTATTTATTTATTGTTACCAATCTGAATACAGATGAACAAGACAGGGTTTGTAATTACTGTACATATCAACAGATTTTTTTTATGACCTTTGAGCCTCATAATACAGGAGAATCTTCACAAATTACAGTTTTTTTGTTTGTGGGTTATCTAACAAAATTAGCTTTGTTCTTTTTTAATTATTCAAAAGAACAATAGCTGATCAATTTTCTTTTCTCTTTTATTTATTTATTCATAATGGCCATTTATGCTTTTTTTCCCTAAGATTTTGGATTAAATAAATGGTTTTACCACAATAAGGTAAAAGTGTATTTGAGGAATTTACAAGCAGCTAAAGTGTGATCCTAGATTACTTATAAGCAATTATTTTGTAAATTGTAGTATTTTGCTTAATATAAAATGAATAAACTATCTAAATAAATATTAGAATGTAATTAGTATATTATTGATTAGCAGTAGTATATAACTGTACATTTGTTTTCACATTTTTTGTTAAAACATTTTATAAGCAGAAATAAATGATGTAGAAATAATTTCCTTGTACATTTAAGCATCAAATGATGCACACCGCTTTGCGATCAGCGTCTTACTGATGTAAGGCATCTATATATCAGCTAAGTGTTCTCCTGCCCTCTGCTGGTGGAACTTACAAAACACAGCTGTTTGAGAGGCTCTTCTACTACCCCTGCACGGTGTCAATGTGACTCATGTAGGGTTTGTAATTTATGTGTAAGGGAATCACATTTCACCTTTTGAGAGAGAGAGAGTGAGAGAGAATCCTGCAAGATAATCAACAGTTAAATGTGGTGACATCTTAAGCAACCTGTAGGTTCAATTATCTGCTAGTGTTAGTTATGTTCTTTTTAGAGTTTCTCGTGAACAAATAAGTAATGTTTGTCTAATATGGATTGTAGTTGCAGCTGTATGAGAGGAACTGGCTGAACCGCTGGAAGACATCCGTTCTTCACGAGGGAGAGGGAACCATCACTAACGTCAAATGGAGGGCCAATCTCATTGCCTGGGCTAACAATGTGGTATGATTGAACTTCATAATCTATAGTAAAAAAAAAAATCACACATTTGAATCATTAGAGATATTATATGTCATGCTTTGTAATCGCACTGCCTGAAAAAAAGGGAAAATTCAGCAGCAGTGGAATAGCACCTTTTGTGTTCGGATGCTAAATTTAAAATGGAACTGTTGCAATCTATAATCAACTTTATGTTTAAAGAAGAGTTTGAATTTTTTAGAATTTACTGTTGAATGCAAACATTTATTGCCAACTCCATTGTTATGGGTCTGACATTATTAGTAATCAAATAGCCTCAGAGCATGGACAAGCTTAACATCAGTGAATACATTTCCATAACGTAATGTAATCTCTTAAGATAAAACAATCAGATCCTCAAATTTCATATAATTATTTACATTCTGAAAATATCCAGCATTTTATGAGCATCATGGATGTGACATTAAATAGAACTTTTATGACAGAATACAGGTTTTCTACAAACTGAATTTTAAAGACAATTGCAGAAAAGAGATGTATTTTTTAGAATGTTAACATTTTTAGAATAAACGATTTCAGATAAACTGATGTTATGGAGGTGACATTTTCATTTTATGGATGAAATCATTTTATTGCATTTTATGGCGACACGTCTGAATCAGTCCTCTGCAAACTATATAAAGAGCGTGTTTTAAACATAAATTTTAAACTGACTACTGTATAAAATTATTAAACCATCAATTTATTTTTCTTATCCTCTCTTTTTCTTTCTAATTTTCATAATTGATTCATGGTTTTTGACAGTCAGCATTGGACTTTACTGTTTAATTTACAAGTAAATGTTTATTCAGCATAAGTAGCTGTAGTGTTTTTTGTGGATCATTATGGTTTTGGTACTAACACTATGAATTATTCCTACTTTTTTGTTCTGTGGCAAGATTAACTTTGCATGAAATCGCCCTAATATCTTATTCTGTTGATTGCTGAGTGAAAAACAAAAGTAAAACTGTTCGTCTAATTTCCAGTTTATTAATGTGTGTGCTAAGCTTTTGCACTTTGACATAAATCCAGTAATGTATATGGAAAGAAAAATAGAAGTGTTTGCTGTCTATACCAGGCATTGATGGTCAAATTGTCATCCTTGTTCAGGGGGTGAAGATCTATGACATCAGCAGTAAGCAACGAATCACCAATGTGTTACGGGACAACTCCAGCTTGAGACCTGACATGTACCCATGCAGCCTTTGCTGGAAAGATAACACCACACTTATTATTGGCTGGGGATGTTCAGTTAAGGTGGGTATGTGTTCACTGAAGGTTTGTTGTCAACATTTTCTATCGGACCAAACTCATATATAATTTTGTGTTTTAGATTTGTGTTGTCAAGGAACGTGACCCTTCAGAAATGAGAGATTTACCAAGTCGTTATGTTGAGATTGGTAATTTTTAGCTTACACTTTAAACTTATACAAACGCAAAACATTTTACCCTTATTTGGATACTATTCACTGACCAAATAATTTCCTGCCGTCATGGTCTCTTGCAGTGTCCGCATTTGAGACGGAGTTCTTCATCAGCGGACTGGCCCCTTTGGCTGATCAGCTTGTCACTCTTTACTTTGTTAGAGAGAATTCTGAGCATATGGTAAGATTTCTTACTCTCACTCTGTGTATTAAATGGTTTAGATCATTTAATCGAAGCTTAATGCTTTACTAGGAATGTCTGCCCTGGGGAAGCAAACCTTTCCTGCTCTTGTGCTTAGGTGTGAGCAGTAGCCAATTCTGAAGCGGCAAGCACAGTACTTAGCTGCTTCCATTGCAGCCGAATGAAAAAGAAAGCATTTGCACTCATAAACAAGTAGTGTTAACCTAGCTAATTTAGAAGACTTGCAATAAACAGTGCACGGTATGTCAAGTGAAAACCACTTATGCGGAATGTGGAACTTTAAAAGAAAAAAGCCCGGACCCTTGAGGTGCAATGTGACAGTGCTAACCACTAAGCCACCATGCTTAAAATAAATAACTTTAATTATTATAGGTAGTTGATATGGATAAGTGAAATTAGGAAAAATTTAGAGTAAACATGCATTGTTTTTTTAGGGTTTATGCAGAATGACTGGATGTCAGCAAAATGTGTGTCTGTTTCCCAGCATTCAGAGCGGGGATTGTTTAACTGTATAATTGTGTGCGTCACAGGAGGAGGAGTTCCGGTCACGTCCACGTTTAGACATCATCCAGTCATTACCCGAGAGCTGTGAGGAGATCTCATCGGATGCTCTGACAGTCCGCAACTTTCAGGAGAACGAATGCCGGGACTACAGACTGGGTAATGAAATAGAGCAATAGAGGCAAAGTTAAATAATTTACTGCGCTGAATTGGCAGCCTCAGGCCGTATCCCTTCATATCCCCGAAGCCATCGTTTATCCAAGACTGTGAATCTTTTCAATGTCAGTACACACTGACATTCCAGATTTCACTATGATTCAGTTTGATTAATTATTTTACTGTATATGCAAACATGAAAGAGCTGTTAACACAGTAGTGAGATATAGACAAAAAAAATTACAGTTTTAGCACATTATTAAATGTTTGAATATAACCCAATAAAAAAAAAGACAAGAACATACTGTAACTTTTATTTATGTTATCATAATTTTTACAAATATTTTTTCCTTGCCACAATGCAAGTTATAAATCCAAATGTCTTCTATCTATAGAGCACTCAGAGGGAGAGTCTCTGTTCTACATCGTAAGCCCCAAAGACATTGTAGTGGCTAAAGAAAGAGACCAAGATGACCACATTGACTGGCTGCTTGACAAGAAGAAATATGAGGTCTGATTAGCAGCAAATTAGTGAATAACTTGTAAATATATCATATTATTTAAATATATCATATATCATATTATTTATATCTTTATGTTTCTGGAGATGTTTAAAGTTGGTGTGTGTTACAGGAGGCATTAATGGCAGCAGAGATCAGCTTCAAAAATATCAAAAGGCATGATGTTCAGGTATAGACTGTCAGGATCTAAGCATGGAATTTTACGATTTTAGTGAATCTGATTCATTAAATTCTTAAGCATATTCAATTTAACATTATAATTTTTTGTACAGAAAATCGGCATGGCCTACATCAATCACCTGATGGAGAAGGGGGACTACGATGCAGCAGCAAGGTACTATAAAGTTCTAAGGTTTATGTTATAATTAAAAGGTTAGCTATTTGTAAGAAATGACACAGTGTCTGTCTGGTTCTGCTTACAGAAAATGTCAGAAAGTGCTAGGGAAGAATATGGAGCTGTGGGAGAACGAGGTGTACAGGTTTAAAACCATTGGACAACTGAAGGTACGTTATAAATAATATTGCCATTGGCTTGACTTGGTGGAGAATGTTCATGTAGCAAGTGATCATTAAAGACACTGTGGTTTCATATGTCTGTAAAAACACTGACAAATTTCAAAATAAAAATAGCATTACAAAAATGTATCCACTGTATCCACACAGTATATCAGTCTCCTTTCACTGGCAGCTTTTTCATTTTCCAGTAGAACAATCTGACCTATTACATCTCCTCCAGGCATTACGGCCTTTCGTAGTTCCCACACTGCTATACCTGTGATTTACCTTTCTTGCTTTAATAAAAGGTCCGTGTAGCTCCGTCCCACGTGTTACACTTTTCCATACAAGTGTTTCACTTCTTATCTAAAATCTTTCCCTGACTCCAGGCCATCAGTAAGTACTTACCCAGAGGAGATCTGCGCCTCAGACCTGCCATTTATGAAATGATCCTGCATGAATTCCTCAAGACTGACTATGAAGTGAGTGTGTATTATACAATAAGGGTTGCACGATTTTTTTTTTTTTTTTCATTTTACCAGTTCTGAAAGGTAGTTGAATTTCTTTTTTTAAATGCACTCCACTGTAATATAATTTCTATTCTAACACACTTCTTTCCTAATGTTTTGTACTTCCCAATACCAGTTTACATCTAAGCTGTAATCTTAAAAAATATTCACAGTCTGCCCATAATGAAATCCTTTTACCAGAATTTATTTCTACTATTTGAATGATTTGTTAATTTACTAATGTATGTGAGTAAGGATTTATAATTCCACTATGAAGTGTGACCAGGAACAGGACAGGTTCCCTTCTTAGCCTGCTTCCTCTATCATGTTGCTATACAAGTTGAAATTTAGTTCTCGTCTCCTGTAGGGTTTTGCTACACTGATCCGAGAGTGGCCGGGAGAGCTCTACAACAACATGACTGTAGTTCAGGCTGTGATAGACCACTTAAGAAAGGACCCCACCAATAGCATCCTGCTTACTACATTGGCTGAATTGTAAGTAACACGATGTGACATTTCTTGTGCTGGAGTGAATTACAGATATAGTAAAGTATATTAGTGAATTATAAAGCATTTATATAATATATGTACTTGTTATAAAGCAGCGTGCATATAAAAAGTTGATATCTTGTTTGACACATACCAGGCCACATGACAATGCTTCAACTTGTTTTTAATTTTCTAACGTTAGTGAAGTACCATGTGTGTTTCTAGTAATGTTATTTAATGGAAGATATAGACTTGACGCCAAACAATGGTAATATAATTTAGACTGGTAGTAGGAAATTTGAAATGTAGACATAGAGCTCTTCTGGTGCATGGATTATTTTGATGACTAAATTTAGATGGTGAATTAGTTAACACTAGCTTACTAGTTTATATATAGTAGTATATAATCATATGGTAGTATATAGTATATAGTCAACCATCCAAGCAATTGTATTTCAAATTCAGTGGATTCCAGTGGAAGAAAAAGAAGTAATGGTATTAATCAAGAGAGCTAATGCTACCTAAATTTTATATAATTATTATTTTTTATATATTATTATTATTATTATTATTAACATAGGTTTTAGAATTAATAATTTAAGGTATTATTATAGGTATTTAGGTAACACCTGAAGGTTAACCAGTTACTTTTTAAATGCACTCCACTAACAGAACGAACCAGATGGGTAACTTACTTACCAGGGCTGGATGAAATTCATGGAGAGAGGCGATTTGTTCCACAAAATAAATCTTGGGCGCTAACTGCGTAGTCTCTGGCTCTAACAGTCTCTACTGCACAGATTCTGTCTCTGCAATACATAGTTACTGTACTGTTGCAAATAGCGTATCCTCATAGCAGTAACTCTAACTGTGAGGACTGCCTCTATGTCTGAATGTCATATGTCTGTCTTTAGATACACATACGACCAGCGCTATGACCGAGCTCTGGAGATCTACCTGAGGCTGAGACACAAAGACGTCTACCAGCTTATCCACAAACACAACCTCTTCTCTTCCATCGAGGACAAAATTGTGCTTCTCATGGACTTTGACAAGGAGGTAAACCAACATGTTTAACAGTATATTAAAATTTTGATGAATCCCTTTTAATCAGATATCGAGCAGTCAATATTTGTATAGTAGTCAGTAGAGTTTTAAGTAGACATACCTTGTCAAAAAGACAAGCATAGATAACTTATGCTGTGTAAAGAGCTAGTTTAACAAAGCAGCAGTTAATGTACAGCTAATGTATATAAGTTCAAGTGCACCTTTTGATGTTGGATAGATCTGTGCCGTATCAAAAGGGACATAATCAATTTAGGCAATTCAAGCTTGTTTAAATGCCATCGTTGCCTTCTCTCTTGATTGATGAGACACAGCCAGATGTGGAAGATACTAAAAACATTTAATGATGACTCAAAATTCTTGAAAAACATTCAGTTTTGTTAAGTCTCTAAATAATATTCATATATAACAAAAAAGTCACACACACACATAAATATTTGTATCTGTTTTTGTAATTTTGTTAATAAGGCAACAATTTCAGTTCAGGTTAGCCCGCAGTTTTTAGAAATATGCTGTATATAGTAGAAAATGTTCATATTTAATCATAAGAATTGGTTTTCCCAGGGCCCTGCGTTTGTAATCAAGCAAAAGTAAGTAATCGCACAGATATAAAAACAAGATAGTTATGGTGATTTAAAGGGCTTAGTTACAGAGCCAATGTGTTAAATTGATGTGTGTTATTGATGTGTGATGTGTTCCACACGTTTATAGATTGTCTTTATCAGCGCTGTGTAGCTGGATGGGCTGGGAAGAGTGCATTGATTACCTGTCACACATTCCTGAAAAATCCGCCTCTTTCTCTCTGCTTTTCAGAAAGCTGTTGACATGCTGCTGGATAATGAAGATAAAATATCTGTGAGTTCACCCCACTGCGCTCCGTCTCCTGATTAAAAACACACAAACTCTGTATACTGGTGTGTCTCGACTTTTCATTCTTTCTCTCGTTCTTCAGGTGGACAGAGTGGTTGAAGAGCTGAAAGACAGGCCTGAGCTGTTGCATGTGGTAAGCAGCAGCGACGGCAAATTCAGGGTTATTTAAAGCTTTATTTGTCGCCGATGCCAAGGAAATGCGTGGAAATATATGGAAATATATTGGAGCATCTAATGGCTGCAGTGGCATCACAAAACTAGCATTAATTTTGAACACAAGAGCTGTAATGAAAAGGCCCTGGTCTTTAATAGAATGTTTAAGCTATTTTTTTTCCACCTTCTTTTAATTGTATTTCATAGTAAAGCATTAATAATCGCTTGCCTGATTACACATTAGGGAACAAAACTTGATTTGAACAAAAATTTTTAGAAGTGTGTCTAAAATTATGACCTCATTTGTCTAACAAAATCGACATGTGTTATGGGATGATTGTTTCCAATATGCTCTGGACCTTTTGGATGTAGGGTGTGTATTGGGATTTGGAAGTTTCCTTTCATTATTATTATTAACACTATAAGTTTTTAGATGTCAGTGACCTGGCTATGTTTAAAGGTAAATAAGTTTATTTTGAAAGTTGTTTTTAGAAAATGTAACCTAGTAAATATGTTGATATAGTAGGGTCTACTATTAGAACGTACTGTCAATCCAGGAATTTAACTCAGTTTACTGCCATTTATTATGAGGCAATGCACAGTGCAAACGAAAAAAAAAATAAAACTAAATATATTATTAGCTTATCAAACTCTGAAAACTGAACAGAAGGAGAAAAATCTTTGAAATGATTCATCAAATAGACTTGCCAACGTTCTTCTCTTTCCTCAATTTGTCACGTTTTCAGCTCATTCATTGCAATGTTTATCAAATCTGCCTTCTTATCACATCTTTCCTCTCGCTCCCAGTACCTGCACAAGCTTTTTAAACGAGACCACCACAAGGGCCAGAGATATCACGAGAAGCAGATCAGTCTGTATGCTGAGTACGACCGGTCGAACCTTCTACCCTTCCTCAGAGACAGCACTCACTGCCCACTGGAAAAAGTACAGCCGTTAACACGATCATCTCTTTTATCATGTTTATCTCCATGTCTGATCCTCCTTTGCAAAAATGAAATATACATGTTCGGTCTGCTCTTATATCGTAGGCCCTAGAGATCTGCCAGCAGCGACACTTTGTGGAGGAAACAGTCTTTCTGCTGAGTGAGTACATCCTTTTGTGGGCTTATTGATATTTCCTGGTGTGATGCTTCTCACTATGATAATGAAAGATCCAGTGATACAGTAACATAAATACAAACAAGAGCAACATGTACAGTACAGACCTGGCTTCTTCAACTTCTGTTTTAATAACTTTGCTTTTTTTTACAACCTAAAGCATTTCAACTTGAAATCCTCTCTGATTTTTGATTACTGTTTAGGGATCTCTTTCTGTTCAACATTTAGCCGTTAATTTTATTAACAAAATGCTGCCTGAATTAGTTTCACTATTCTAATACAATAAACAACAACAACAACATAATAATAATAATAATAATAATAACAACTGTTGTTAAACTGGAAAAATGGCTAGGAGTATGGATCTGCGTGTCTTTGAAAAGAGCCATGTTGTGATGGCTAGAGCATGTCCAAAACAGTGGGGGTTAACATTGAGCTGTACCTGCCAAATATAGACCAAGGAAGGACAACTGGTGAACCAGCAAAAGGGTCATGGGCTCATCCATGAATGTGGAGAGTAAAGACTAGTACATCTGGTCTGATCCCACAAAAGAGCTCTTATTATAAATACTATCAATTGCAGGGGATTTGTTTAGCATCCAGTCAAGTTCATCGGTGTGGAATCCACAGCAATACCTGTATAAATTGTATCAATATGCAAAGAAGCAAAGAAAAAGCTGAATTAGGTACTTTATGTCTTGCTAATTTAAAGACCTGTTTACTGTTTAGACTAGTATAGACTAGCAACAGAACCAGAAGCTAATCAGTTTTTAGATAACAGTGAAAATTTGGTTATTTACAGGATATAATGCTTCTGATTTGCTTCTTAGTAAATCAGTAATAAATAAAATCAGGTATTAGCTTTAAAAAGAATCATTGAGAAACAGGTGCAAATGAACAGGCTGGTGATTAATATATAGGTGATGCTGAATGCTGAGTGGTTGGAACAGATGAGGGGGGAAATGAGGATGCTGCTGAGATTGTCACGTAAACAATTAATTTTTAAATCTGCACTTTGTATCCTAACAGTAAAACATTTCTTCCCTTTTTTATTCAATCTACATTACTTGATTTAATTTAATATGAAGAAATGAGGAGTGACTCAAGACTTTTGTACAGTACAGATTTAGAAGTAGCCACTGTCTTTTAAATCTGAGAGACTTAAAAGAGAAGAGGAGGTCCCGAATTTTTCCATTTCTTTAATCATTTCTTTCTTTGATTATAAGTTAACACAGAATTGGTTGTTTAAGTCTGGGCGACTCAAAAATGGAAAAAGATAAAAAATAAGGGATAATATTTATTTATTTATTTATTTTTTTGTACACACACATCAGAATGTCTAAAAATGACTAACATTTGAATAATAGGTCCCCCTTACGTTTTCTGAGACCTAAATGTCGCTAGCCCTTCTGGTAACATGCCAAGCTCTTTTTTAACTTCAAGGGAAAGAAAAAAAAAGTTATAATTAAAGAAGACTTACTCTAGCTCTTATAAATGGTAGCAGGAGCAAACATGTCTTTGTAGACATGTTAGAGCGTTAACCATGACTATAAATGGTATAAAATATCTTTGCTCTGTCCACAGGTCGCATGGGGAACTGCAGACGGGCGTTGCAGATGATCATGGAGGAACTGGAGGACGTGGATAAGGCCATCGAGTTTGCCAAAGAGCAGGATGATGCTGAACTCTGGGAGGATCTCATCTCTTACTCCATAGATAAGCCGCGTAGGTCTAAGTCCAAGCCTGCTACCCTGCCACTCAGTGACAATTTGAAAGCATGAGACCAAACTGTGATATTTGTTAAACAGGACCAGACATGTTTGAACGCTCCTGTGATGCTGAAATCGATGAAATGGTTTAACTCGTGTATATTGGCAAACCTTCTACTGTACATTGGAAAGAAAAGCACTGCAATTTGATCTTTTAATAATGGTTTTAAATATATATATATATATTTATTATTATCTGACTTCACACCACTTCTCCAGCCTTCATTACAGGTCTCCTGAACAACATAGGAACCCATGTGGACCCCATTCTCCTAATCCACCGCATTAAAGAAGGCATGGAGATCCCAAATCTCAGAGACTCACTCGTCAAAATCCTTCATGATTACAATCTTCAGGTAGAGTGAACAGTTACACTACTGAACACTGTTTGTTCAAAGCACCTTAGTGTGGATTTGGGTAAAATGTAGGCAACAGTGACATGGTGGTGAGATGAAGAGGGGTTCATGCTGCCATCAGAATGAAGTATGCTTTCCTGTCATCACAAACGAATAGAAATAAAACAACAAAATAATTTCTTTTCAGAATCAATGTAATTCATATATTCATATAACACACGACATGATGATTTTTCTGGAGAATTGTGCCATGTCTGAAAATTTGTACCAGGGTAAGTCATAAATTAATCCGCACTCTGTCTGTACATAGAATAGGTTTAAATTAACTTTTAGAAAAGACTAATTTGCTTTTCCTGATCTTTTCAATACACTTCCGTAATCACCCATTAAAAAATGTTTTGGGCTGAGCTGCAAACTCAGAACGCATCAGAAGTGAATATTCAACCTCGTAGTCCTGAACTGCGATTCACGAATGCATCACTGCCTTCATGTCTTCATCAGAAGTGAATATTCGCACTTGGATAGCAGTCCTCTGTAGTTTAATCCGAAGTTTAGGCTTCAAATCTTCAATAAGCATCTCACTATAACAAGCACTTTTGATTGTTGAGTCTTTTTCCTGATAATGTTCCAATACTTGCCCTTAAGAATCCCAGAAATTAGTGTCAATTTTCCAGCTGATGGTTGACTTTTGAACTTTTTCTCGGTCAGTGATTGAGGAAGTTTACGTTCCATACTCTGCCAATTACTCTCAGGCTTGTAGTGATGTATCCATGTCTCGTCACCAGTAATGATTGAATCCCTTGAATCTCTTCAAGAAGAGAACCTTAGAGTCTAAATTTTGTCTTCAGATATCCAAACGCTTCTGTTTATGCTTTTCAGTGAGTTGCTTTGGCACCAGGTACACTCTCAGACCACAAAAAAAACTATTCACTGCCCATGGCTCTTCTTTCGTACAAATCACAAGTGGGGCATCCATTTTTGCTCGCACAGCAGTCACAAATGAACGGATGTAACACGTTCACACCTGCACAGCAGTGACTAGGGACATTGTGGGGACAGCAGCATTAAACAGAAACGCTGATAATACAGTACAGCCAACAGATGTTTTAATATAATCAGAGTGCTGAAAATTGTTGATTCAAACCTATTAAATGTGGAATGTATTTTATACAAGTCCCAGTGTTATTTATGTCCCAGTGTTATTTATGTCCCAGTGTTATTTATGTCCCAGTGTTATTTATGTCCCAGTGTTACTCATGTCCCAGTGTTACTCATGTCCCAGTGTTACTCATGTCCCAGTGTTACTCATGTCCCAGTGTTACTCATGTCCCTGAGTTACTTATGTCCCTGAGTTACTTATGTGTCCCCATACCTCATTCTACAGCCACACTAAAATGTTAACATGTAAAATATATATATTCATGGATTTCTGTTTAGATTTTATTACGAGAGGGCTGTAAGAAGATCCTGGTGGCAGATTCACTCTCCCTGCTGCAAAAGATGCACAGAACTCAGATGAGAGGTGTTCGAGTCGACGGTAAAACACCTTTCACTGCATTTCACTCATTTGTTAATTTGTATATTCCAGGAAAGGTGTAGTAATGCTGTTTGTCTTTTTTTTATGTAGATGAGAACATCTGTGAAGCATGTCATGTCACAATATTGCCATCAGGTATGATTTGTAGCTTGAATCCTGCGTCCTTATTCTGACATGTTTCCAGGTGCCACGCTGTCATGTTGGTAACCACCTGTTTAGGTTTGTAATTATAATTAAGTTTATTGCAAATTCATGTGGCAGTGTACAGTATGACTCAAGCTCTCAGACACACATGATTGGCTAGTGTCACTCTGATTGACAGGTGAGGCTGTGATATATTCCCAGAATTCCCATTTACAGTATGCTTATCCTTTCAGCCTACTGATTACCGTTTGACTTTATAGTGTAGAAAATTAATAATCCAACACTCAGGAGTTATCTAGTCATGGATGGCTTGCCTTTAGAATTAGACATTTGGCATTGACATTAAGCTTTTTCAGTCATGTTTCTGATAGCCAAATGTATTTGGCTAAAATCTATAAAAACAGATTATATCAAAAGGAAGTTGGACAATTATTCTAATTTAAAATATAAACAATAAGCCAGCCCAAGCACCTTGGGATATCACTACCCAGGCGCAACAGAATGAAAGTGGGCACAGTGGGTACATGTATTTAAAGGGGACATATCAATACCATTAGGACATAATTTTAGAAAAGGTTTTGGAATTTTGGAATTTTGTGATGTCACTCGATGTGATGTCACTTGATATCACTCAATGTCATATCACCCAGTATAATGTCACAGAAAGTTATTAACCACATTTCGGCCCAAGTTTAAGGCATCGTCATGGCTGATCCTGTTAAGATATCATAAATTCCTCCACAATTTACATCACATAAGCCCGGTTTGTTGGTGATCATTTAAATCCCCTTATCCCTTCCTTAACCTTTTCCCCTAGGAGAAGTTCATCAAAATCGATTGGGTGCATTTTGCAAACAACCCAAAATAACTGGTGAAAAAAATCCAGGACATGCAATGCAAAAGTTGTTCAGCTCAATAAGCTCTAGATGTGTACCAGGTTGCGTGTGCATACGCGCAAGTGTGCATGAGCTATGCATCAAAATCGTGTGAGGGCCCCTGAGGGCCCCATGCCATGACCGGGGCCCAGACTCTCAGGCATCCTAATGGCAGCAGATTCCAACTGATCCAATCTGCCAATTTCCATGACTTTTTGAGCATATAAAGTCCCCAAAAAGCCCCGGATGTTGAAAAAAGATTCCTTAGAAAAATAAGAGGGCTCTCACACACTATGACGACATAGGGCTGATGTCATAGTGCTTGGGCCCTAAGTATTAAATTGTATAAACACCATTATTATAAAAATTCCACAAACTCAATGAGTATTCATTCACCTGGGTGCTGGATTTTAAATGGTGAAACTAAATAACTTATAAAACACTGAATGCAGCTATCTGAACAGGCAGTGGTGTGACCCTTTATTACAAAATGGTTGCTGTCGATAGTGCACCCGAACTTTAAACCTGTTAAATGATCCTCAAGAGATATGCTAGGCTGTGTATGAGCCGGTGCGGGAACACGCTTGGGGTTATTAACGGGTTTTTATCCAAACCAAGACGTGCAAGTAATGATAATTTTGGGTCTACCCAACAAATCCGAGACCCCACATGCTCAGTTCGATGTCTGATGCCTCTCCAATCCACACACACTAGCAGGACCTCTATATTAGCAGGTTTTTTTTGTTTGTTTGTTTTTATCTGTCATTATCTAGTGCTGTGTTGCCGGTACGGATTCATAGCACTTGAGTTTTAGGGGTTAAATAGCATGTCGTACACATCTTAAAACGTCAGGGAGGGAGGGTTCTCCCTTTTTCACACAGATCTCATCTCGCCCCTGTAACTACCTCTACTCACTGACCACTGAGTCCACCTGCTTTCCTTCATACAGAACGCAGCCAAGATGCAACAATGGCGCAGTATTTCAGTGCTGAACAGGCTGTGTGAATGGGACTAATGTCAAGCCCAGGGAGTAACGTTTCTTCAGCCTTTTTAAAACCCTTGCTTCTGTCTCCCCAGACTTTCTGTACAACTGATTAAAACTTCATCTAACTTGTGAACTGACATTTCATGACCTTGTGTCAACTGCCTTGGCATGATTGCCATGGTTATATCTTTAGTGTTTTTTATAGAATTATTTGCTCCTTATAAAAGTTTAAATAAATTTAATGCTAAATTTAATATATCAATGAAATATTTTCATCTGTAGTTTTTAAATTATTTTAATATTTAATAGCAATTATTATTTAGGGCCCAAGCACTATAGGGTGCACAGGACCCCTTGTTTTCTAAGAATTTTTTTTCCCCAACCTTTTGGGCTTTTGGGGGTCATAACATGCTCAAAAACTCATGAAAATTGGCAGACAGTTTGGAATCTGCTGCCATTAGGATGCCTGAGAGTCGCGTGGCCCGGGCCCTCAGGGGCCCCCACACGAGATTTTGCTGCATACAGTGGGGCAAAAAAGCATTTAGTCAGCCCCCAATTGTGCAAGTTCTCCCACTTAAAAAGTTTCTATAATTACTTTATAGAATTAAACCACTTAAAGGTCTATAATTTTCATCAATGGTATACCTCAACTATGAGACAAAATAAGAAAATAAAATCCAGAAAATCACATTGTAGGATTTTTTAAAGAATTTATTTGCAAATTATGGTGGCAAATAAGTATTTGGTCACCTACAAACAAGCAAGATTTCTGGCTCTCACAGACCTGTAACTTCTTCTGTCCTCCACCTGTATTAATGGCATCTGTTTGAACTCGTTATCAGTATAAAAGACACCTGTCCACAACCTTAAACAGTCACACTCCAAACTCCACTATGG
>JAOVVA010000027.1:8684321-8723257 GCA_028565275.1 Leiocassis micropogon | reverse complement strand
ATTATTATTATTATTATTATCATTATTATTATTATTATTATTATTATTAATAGTAGTAGTTATAATAATATTGTAGTTGTTATTGTATTATCCAAAAAAAGTAACTTAGTTTCTGTTTTTCAGTTATTTCATATTACAGTAAAGTTCCAAATAAACATGCATCTATGTAGCATGGAGGTAATCAGTCTGTGCCACTGCTGAGGTGTTACTGAAGACGAAGTAGCAAACCAATCAGTGATAGTTTTGGCACTGTGCTACATCCTGCTGTAAAAGGAAATTGGCTTCCCCATAAGGCTTGTCATTATACAGCATGAAGTGCTCTAAAATCTCCTTAGAAGACGGCTGCATTGACTTAATAAAATAAAACTTAATAAAGTAAAATTGACTTAATAAAATACAACGGACCAATATCAGTAGATGACATGGCGCCCCATATCATCACAGACTGTGGAAACTTCACAATGCACATCAAGCAACTTGATTCTGTGCTTCTCCACTTATCCACTCTATGACCTCGATGTGTGATGTTCTATCTGAAAAGTGGATTTTGGTCCAGTTATTTTTCTCCTTAGCCCAGCTAAGACGGTTCTGACGTTGTCTCTGGTTCAGGAGTCCTACTAGGTTGATATAAGGAATGCAACAGTTCTAGCCCATTTCCTGAAGGCTTATGTGAATGGTGGCTCTTGATGCACTGATTCCATCCTCACTCCACTCTCCCTGTTGAGCAGATTCCCCTACTACTACACTTTTTTTCTCTCCCAATTAGCTTTCTCTGAATATCTTTTGATACAGCACCCTTTCAGCAATTACATTCTGTGGCTTACCCTCCTTGTGGATTAATGATTGACTTCTGGACGACTGTCAAGTCTGGAGTCTTCCACATGATTGTGGCTGCATGTGCTGATCTAGGCTGTATGTATTACTGTATGAATAGTAATGTACTGAAATTCAAAATTAAAATATTTTGAGATAATGGATTTTTGGTTTTCATGAGCTTTATGCTGTAATCATTGAAATTCAAACAAATGAAGGTTTGAAATATTCCACTTGATTTGTAATGAATTGAAATATAGTTTCACTTTTAACTTAAAAAAATAAATAAATAAAAATAGGCTTTCCAGGATATTCTAATTTTTTCCTCTACGGTTAGGTGGGGGAAAAATTATTCTGTTGTTTCACAGTGTTTGTTTTATTTCAGACAGACACCTTACCTGAAAATATAGGCTGAGGGTATTTCTGCTTATCACAAGGGCAATATACTGATAAGTACTGTGTATAACATCATATTTAAGCCCATCCCCAACAGTAACAACATAAGTGTACGATTTATTCACTTAATTATTTGCTTTTTACACTAACACCCCACATTTTACATCAGAAGTCATGTCATCCATTCCTTAGGTTTATCTTATATATTTCTAATTGGACAGCAATTAGAAACTACATGATTATTCCTCAACTTACGGAAATGTAAACCATAACTTCATAGCATCACGCAATGAGTTTTACCATGAATTAAAATGATAAAAAATCATTGACAGAACACATTCTGGTTAATGAAGTTATGGTTTACATTTCCATAAAGTTGAGGAATGATCATGTAGTTTCTAATTCCTCTCAGTCTCTGCACCACTGTGCCTGCCAGCCCTGATCTTCCTGTTGTGTCAGGAATTTCTTGAAATAATTAAGACGATCCTAAGCAAGATAGCTTAGGAATTTTCCTTATAATTTTGTTTATCACATTTCTATAGAATATTATACATAACCTGATTGAAACGTAAATATGAAGTGGACAATCGATAGCCTGTCACTGCAATTTGCCCCTTGGACATTCGTGTCCCCATTTCGTGTTTCCCTATTCGTGTCCCCATTCCCCTCCCCAAGCAATTACAATTACAGTATACGTGTACAGATGGAACCATTCCCAACTAAACAATATCTAGTATTTTTTGCTGAAGTCTAGATACATTTCTTATTGAAATAATGAATACCTCAGGGTATTAAATGTGTTCAAGTCAAACTAGGACTTGTGGTAAAATTTCTCTTGAACAAATGCATAAACCCAATTGACATTTACAGAAAACTTTAAGCACAGTATGGTGATGAGCCGCAGTAAAACATTTTGAATTATGCAAATGTTTTAAAGAACGCCAGATGTCTATGAATGACAATCAACGGAAAATCAATGGATAACTTGTTACCAGCTTGCAGAAAAGACATGTCTGTCTGTGGGAACTGTACACACAATCATTTATGAACACCACTTGCACATTACAGGAACTCTGTGCTGGGAGTTATTGCCACATCCTCCATACAGTCCTTGTCAAGAGATTTCCACATGTTTGGGCCATTAAAGGAGTTCCTGGGAGGCCAGTGTTTCAGACATGAAGAAAAGATTGAGAAAACTTTTATTAACGTTTGAAACACCAAATAATAAAGTTTAGTGTTATAGTTTTACATATTAAGTTATTTGCCATTTTAATTCACTTAAATGCAAGTCAAGTCATCTTAGCAGAGGGCTGAGAATAACAGCATGCATTGGTAATAAGCTTCCCCTGTAGGTACTGATGACTGGATGGTTCCGGGGTGTTCAACTGGGTTGAGGTCATGGCTCTGTGGAAAGCACCAACATTCTTCTACACTAACTTTGGCAAACCATGTTTTCACAAAGCTCGCTTTGTGTACGGGGCATTGTCTTTGCTGGAACAGATTAGTTACAGTGAAAGGAATTCTTAGTACTAACAAACAAAGTCTTAAATAACAACGCATGGTCTCAAATTTGAAATATTTCTTTAAATGATTATCCAGGATTTTTATTTCTGTGAAGCTTCTTTGCGACATGTCGATTGTTAAAAAACACTATACAAATAAAATTGAATTGAATTTAACTGAACTGACATAATAAGTACACCTCAGAATCAGAACCAGAATCGGGTTTTATTTGCCAAGTATGTTGACACACACAAGGAACTTCCGGCTGTTTGTAGCTCTCAGAGAACAGACTAACATAAAGCAATGTACAAAAACACTATACAGAGTAATTACACAGCATTCAGTAACTTTACAGATTAAATAAAGGCAGCGCAGGTTCCTGAGTATGTGCAGGCATACATAAAGTGTACATACAGTGATTGCAAGGTAGGGCCAGTAGCCCTGTGTGCATCATATATACTAGAATAGGTAGTGCAAGTAGTAGTAATTTATTGTGCATATAGGGATTTTGTCGGAGACCTGGTGGTGCTTTTACACAATATACATTATTGTATATTATTGTATACATACTGGATGTTCAGATGACCTGCACCTGACGTTTCAGTAACTGAACCACATTCAGCAACAATAATTTAGAGTCAACAACTTATTTATATTTGAGAGCACTTTTTTAGGATTCTGCCACAATCAATTTTGCTGAACTTTGACCTGACTAACTGAAGCAACCTCAGATCATAGCATGGCCTCCAGAGGCTTGTACGGTGGACACTATGCAGGATGGATTCATCACATCAGGCACTTTCCTTACTACCCTGATGCACCCATCACTCTAGAATAGAGTCAATCTGGACTTTATCAGACCACATGACCCTTTTTTTCCATTGTTCCAAAGTCCAATCTTTATGCTCCCTAGTAAACCAAATCCTTCTTTTCTGATTATTCTCACTCACAGTTTTTAAGTCCAAATCTTGTAAGTTCTTGTCAGATTGTGTGTGTGAAAGTGCTCTTACTATTAAACATAGTCGTGATTTCTGCTGTCATTTTTTATGATGCAACTTCATCAAGCATTTAAATGATCTTCAGTCATAAATTAATGAGGCCTAATGAGTGTGTGAGTGTATGTGTGTGCCCTGCGATGGATTGGCACCCTGTCCAGGGTGTATCCCGCCTTGTGCCCTAAGCCTTCTGGGATAGGCTCCAGGCCCCCCGTGACCCTGAATACAGGATAAAGCAGTACAGACGATGAGTGAGTGAGTGAGCGTCCTTAATTTCAAATGTTACCCTTCTGAAATGGTACACAGTAAAACCCCAGTACTGATTGATCACTTTCATATGAGTCCAACTGAACCTATAAACATTGTAGTGTTAATTTACTGTTGTTGTTTTTTTGGAGATAGAAAGTGCATATATCAAGCCTTCAATTTCTCTCTTGTGGAAACACTCAAAATTTCCATGTGATGTGTATTTGGAGAGTTGCATGCTGGATTAGTGGCTAGCACAGTCACATCAAACTTCCATAGGGTTGGGGGTTCAAATCTTACCTCTGGGCCGCATGCTTGGTGGGTTTCTTTAAGGTAATCAGATCTCCTAATATAATCCAAAGACATGCAATGTAGGCTGACTGGTGTTTTCAAATTGGCCATAGTGTATGACCGAAAATGTTTGTGCTCATGTGATTGCTTGGCTCTTTATCCAAGTTTGTACCCCGCACTGGCCTCTAAGTTTCCTGGGATAGGCTCCAGGCCCCCTATATATAATAAGTGATATGGACTATGTATGTATATACGTGGATTTGCAGGCAAGGCAATCATTTGGATAGTTTAGCCACTGATGGGACAACAGGCATAAGGATCCTTTAGAGTTACACAATTTCGGTGCGTTAGTTTAGCTGCATAAAGTAAATGATAATATTTTTTTGTGGTAAACTACTGTATATTACCGTGTGATATCAGTTGAAGCTTTTTGTCAGTCTAAGTACTCCATTGCTGTATTAAATCTTTGTACTGGTAGCAGTATGTTGTAGAGCTCCTTTTCATCAGCAGGAACTAGGAAATGGGTCAAGGTTAATGGAGAGATGGATAGATTTAAATAGAGGAAAATTAAAGGAAAGACAGTCTGTTCTACTCTTTAAAAAAAACCTGTACTTCACCTTCCAGGACAATGATGCTAGACATGCGTCAATAACTACACTGAAGTTAAAATGGCCGAGTCAAAGCCCTTTACGTCATTTAATTTTAGAATAATTGGCAAAACTTGAAATTTGCTGTTCAACTTTTTTGTACCCTCAAATGTACCCACTGCTTTAAGATGTACAAAAAGAACAGCAGGTTAACCACATACATTTCAGAGACAGACTGTTGGGACAGAAATGAGCCACGAAACACCATAAACCATTTTTTCTTTTATTGCTCAGCAGTAAAAAGTACAGTGTATGTGCTACAATGCAAAATAAGTTGAAAATGTGATTCCTTCGTCTAATAACTCTGTAAAGCAATCGTCAATAAATCCAATATCCCTCCTATAGATGTTTTCTATATGTAAAATAAAAAAATAAAAGGATGATAAAAGATATAAAAAAAAAAAGATAAGCACAGACAATTGAAACTGTTACTGAGCTGACTCAAGATAAGATTTAGTGAAATAACAATAGGTTCATACATATGATCAAAGTAAATATTGCAGTATAAAATATTTTCTCTGATTTGTTCACTTATTCTAATACTTTTACTCTATTACATCCAGTGTTTTATATTCATAATCATCCAAACGAAAAAAAAAAAGAACTGTACAATACAGTAATAAACACCAGAGAAGAACTACAGAGTGACAACTTTTGGTCTTATTCTTTCAGCATTAAACAATACAGTCCGAGATTGGACAAACCTCAATGCTCACGATAAAACGGCAGAAAGACACACAAACAGACGAAAAGGGCTTCTTTCTCAGTTATCATCCTTAAAAAAACGACTCCTTTTTTGTCATCAGGCATCCGAGACATCACCTTCTGAGCTAATAAAAGTGCCACTGGATCCAAATAAACAGAAAGAATGCACTAAGCATGTAAGGATACAAAATTGCCCAACACAGATAAGCTTAACAAGGCAAGCTAATATCATCATGTGTGAATTGTAGGAACAATTTTGAACACTGGTATCTTGTAAAATGTGACATGATTCCTAATCTAACATACGCACCAATACACACACATACATACATGCGTTAGATGTCACACGCAACTGGACACAGAAACACAGTGCTGCCCACGACGAGACTACAGACTCTTTTTTAATAGTCCCTGCGCTGGTGACTCCTAGGGCTGAAAACTAAATGTCCTCAATCTCACTGACATACCTACAAACTCCTACATCTCTACAGATCATAATACAGGGTTTAGGTACCTCCTGGAACCCAGGCACATTACAACTGCCATCTGCTTTTGCATCACTACGCACACGCACACACACACACACACACACACACACACACACACACAGAGGCAATTCAAGTTCATCAGGCTTTTAAGTTTTTAAGTGTTTTGGGTAAGATCACACACATCTTTACAGCATACATTGCATTGCTTTATATTCCAAGCCACGTGAACACCACGGAAACCACACTCACACTCACACATACACATACACACTGCTTTTATCCAAAAAAGACATAAAAACCCTTATCACAATTAAGCATCTGTAGAAAATGTACATCAGGAAAAATATGCAAGGGGACTTACCCTTACAGCAAGAGTGCTCTTAATTCATTCATTTGTCTTTTTTAAACTCATCTATAGATATCTTATCGTATATATATATAAAGCTCAAGTCTCTGAAGATTCACCAAATTATATATAAAATAATAATAATAATAATAATAATCAAAACTTAAAAAGAAAAAAAGAAATAGATAAGCTCGGATAATGTTGACATGCTCAGATGTCACAGGCCTTGTCCCTGTTGATGAAGAGTGTCTCTTGGCAGAAAGGGTTAACCAGGACAACGCCGCTGTCGCTGTAGTCACCGTTCGGGGGTAGGCAAGTCTCCCGCTCCTGAAATATACAAGTTCAGTTTTCAGTGAACGAATCACAGTCCTGCATTTAAACTCAGGGCTGTTGACTGAAAAGGCAGATTGTATCTGATCGGTACTTGTCACAGAAATGACGAATGGCATTATGCTACATATGTACACACAGCCTGTGAGGAAGCTCTTCAGATAGGAATATATAAAGGAAACATGAACTGTACTGTAGATTAAAAAATGACATAAAAATGCAGGTAACTTGTAAATAAAGGGCAATGACACAAGTACTGAGTGCAGACAAGCTGGAGCGGAACGCTTGCTCAAGAAATGAGTATGTGTATTTTACAGATATATATATGCTGTCTTAAACACTAGGTGGTGCTAGAGACCAGTCAAATATTGCAGTGGGCAAATGAAGCCATATGGCATGTTCAGTGAATTCATGTCATGTTTCTGGTACACAGCAAACATGCCACAATACAAATTATTTACAAACACAGTAAATGGCCAAACGTATGTGGACATCTGACCGTCACTCCGAAAAAGTCACAAAAATGGAAGTAAACAATTGTATATAATGTCTAGGTATGGTGTTAGCATTAAGACTTCCTGTCGCTGGAACTAAAAAGCCCAAACCGGTTTCAGTATGACGATGCCCCTGTACGAAAAGTGAGTTGGTGTGGAAGTAATGGAAGTATTGCCAGAACCCTGACCTTAACCTTACTGAACACCTGTGGGATCAACTGGAATGCTGACATCAGCGTCTGACATCACTTCTGAACAAACAATTAAATCCCTATAGACAGACTGAAAAATCCAGACAAAAGCCTTCCCAGAAGTGTGGAAGCACAGCAAAAGGGGGGAACTACTGTAACGTCATTTTAATGCCCATGGAATGCAGCAGGCACATACACCACAGGTGCCCAATGATTCATAAAATCAGATTCCTGCCAGGAATAATGTGATACACCATGTATCATAATTTAATGCCAACGAAACAAATCGGTATTCGAATAAAGAAATATACATTTTATATGACAAACTACTAAAGATAAACTGTTTTTTATTGCTTATATATTAAATTATGTTAAATGCTGGACAATCTACTGTAGCAATCGTCACTATAAAACAATCAGGGTAGCTCTGTAGCACCTGAGGAAATAGCGATTACTTGCCAAGGACTTCATAAGAAGACTTTAACTCACACTGTAGCAGTTTCTTTAATACACATCAAATCAACATTGCTAGGGAAACCCAAAATTGCTATTTGTTGCTTGAATATATCAGCCAAGCAGTTTGCACATGTACTGTGTGCTTGATTATACAGTACTTCTGTAGCTCTGCCAAGGAAAATAGGAGAAATTTTCAACATTCAAACCCAGACACAGGAGTCAATATGCCTGACACACAGAGTTGAAAAAGCAGATGCACTAAATTACTATTCTCAAGTATCTAGTTTTAAGGGTTCATACTTTTATTCAGAAAAATACATTATGAATTTCTAAAATATCTTTTCTTCTGCCCTGCAACCAATTCACTCAACCTTGCATATAGGTATTATAACTGTATTATAACTTGGTTTCTGAATTATATGGTGCATCTCAAAAAATTCGAATATTATGGGAATGCACTGTACATTTAATTTAAAAGGCGTAAAAAACTCATTTTCTTTGACTCAACACATGTAAAGTAAAAAGCTTTTTTTTTGTATTTTTATTTATTTTAATGATTACTGCTTACAGTTCAAGAAAATAAAAAAAATCCAGTATCTCACTTGGTCTAGTTCAGTACATGCATGAGGGAAGACTCCTGACTTGACAGCTGTCCAGAAGATGATCATCCGACACCCTCCAAAAAGAGAGGAAACCACCGAAAGGTGCTGTATCAAAGTGTATACATGAAAAGTTGACTAGAAGAGAAAAGTGTGGTAGAAAAAGGTGCACAAGCAAGAGGAATGACCACAAGCTTAAGAGAATTGTCAAGTGAAGCTGATTCAAGATCTTGGGAGAACTTTACAAGGAGTGGAGTAGGGCTAGGGTCGGTGTATCAAGAGCCACCATGCACAAATGTCTTGTACAAATGTCTCCTAGTATCAAGCCATTTCTGACCCAGAGACAGACATGGAGAAAAATTACTGGATCATTGCTCAGTGGTCTCAAGTCCTCTTTTCAGATGGAATACAATTTTGCATTTCATCAAGGTCCCATGAGTGGATGAGTGGAGAGGCACAGAATGCAAGTTGACTGATGTGAAGTTTCTACGGACGTGATGATTTGGGGTAATTTGTCATCTGCTGGTGTTGGTCCACTGTGTTTTATCAAGTCCAAGTTCAACACAGCCATAAACAAAGAGATTTTAGAGCACCCACTGCTTCCATCTGCTGACAAGCTTCATTGATATGCTGATTTTCTTTTATGGCAGGACATAGCATCTGCCCACGGTAGCAAAAATATCACTAACTGAATTGCTGACCATGATATTACTGTGCATAATTGGTCAGCTATCTCACCTGTACGGATTCGTTGTGTGGCTTTTGTCAACAGGAAGATGAGAAACACCTGACCCATCAATACAGACAAGCTCAAAATCCAGTATTATGTTAGTTTAAGGACTCAATACTGGGTCTGGGCTCCTTTACCACAAATCACTGCTTCAATGTTGCATGGCATGGAGGCAATAAACCTGTGGCATTACTGAGGCATGATCGAAAACCAGGTTGCTTTGATGTTAGTATTAGAGCTGAAGGCTAATATCAAAGCAACCTGGTCTTTGATCTGTATTGTCAAGTCGGGAGTTTCTCCTCTTACTTTAGACAATACCCCATAGATTCTCTATGGAGCTGATGTTAGGCGAGTTGGCTGGTCAATCAATCACAGTACAATCATGGTACAATCAGTTAGTAGTAGTTTTGGCACTGGGGCAGGTGCTTAGACCTGCTGGAAAAAGAAATCAGCATCTCCATGCTGGACTTCCAGCAACTTGGGTTTTGTACTTATCTACTCTTCCTCCAGATGTCGGAATCTCGATTTCCAAATGAAATTAAAAAATTACCTTGGACAACTGAACAACAGTCCAGTTCTTTTTCTTTTTAGCCCAAGTTAGATGCTGCTGACATTGCCTCTGGTTCAGAAGTTGCTTGATAGGAACAGATATAGCCCATTTCATGAAGATGTCTGTGTGCGATGGCTCTTGATGCACTGACTGCAGCCTCACTCGCCTTTTTATGAAGCTTTCCCAAGTTCTTGAATATGCTTTGATACAGCACTCTGCAAACAGCCAACTACTCAGTGATGACTCGGTGAAGGTGGCTCACCCCTTGTTTAGGGTGTTGATGATTGTCTTCCGGACAAATGTCAAGTCAGCATGTGTGTACTGAAGTAGACAGAAAGGTGTAAGGAGCAGTAATTTACTCAAACAAGATTTAAATAATGTAATATTTTGAGATACTTGGTTTTTGATTTTCATAAGCTGTAAGCCATAACCATTGAAATGAAAACAAAAAAAGATTTGACCTATTTCACTTATTACACTATTAAGTGTACTTTTTAAATTACTTTTTAAATTACAAAACTCAATTTTTTTTGACATTCATATGTGTGTATATATATATATATATATATATATATATATATATATATATATAGCCAACTCCAGAATTATTGGCACCCTTTTGAGATTTTTTGTATAAATAATTATAACAACCAATAATGTAATTAATGATATTTTAGTATTTGTTGGGCTTAAAAGCCACTTGCTTGGGTAAGTCACTTGCTTTTATTGTCAAATAAAACAAAAATTGCCCACTGTTCAACAAGTTTGGAGAATATTTGTGGAGGGATCCTGGACCAGGCAGTACATTTTCAATCCACAGAGATTCTTGGGGATTCTCTTCTAAACTGATTTCAATTGAGACCACATATTTTCAATCAGGGTTAATGCAGAAGCTGACATGAGCACTGGAATAACCTTGACTTTTGACTGTAACTTAAATTTGTTTGTTGATTTTGATGTGTGGTTTGGGTCATCGTCTTGTTGGAAGACCAAGTTTCAGCCTTCTGGCTGATCTAATCAGATTTGCAGCTAAAATGATGAATGTTGAATGGATTTCATTATGATAGAATTTATTATGCCACTGACTTCATCAGGAAGCTACTGTAGTCATTAGCAGCAAAACAGGCCAAAGAGCCACTGTATTTTACTTTTGGTATGACATGCTATTTTTTGTAAGTCCATATTTTTCACCAAAAAAAGATCAAAGCACTCAAATTTTTGTCTCCTATGACCACAACTCATGATGCCAGATGTAATTCCAGTGTTGCTTGACAACATTCAAATGAATTTGTTTCTTGCTCTCAGGAAGAGTTTATTTCATTAAACTTGTCTAAAAAGCTTCTGTTCATGGCAGTGACATCTTACTCGATTATAAAATGGTAAAACTCAAAGTTTCAACGAAAATTTACAGTCCTGATCATTGGGCTCCTCCTTGCTGATCTAATTTCGTGTCCGAGTTCTAATTCTTGTACAGCAATGTCTTTTCTCTCATTTGACTTGAATGTCCTTTGGTTTTACCTATGTTGACGGACGGCAAAAGGATTTTTCCTATGTCTCACATCATATTCATATCTCAGTGAAACAGGAAATGGTCATAGATGACAATAATTCCTAGACACTAAATGCAAGAGCCATTCTCCCCAGAGATGCAAATTCCTTCACTTAGTACTCTTCAATGATGCCAATAAAGTCTCTGACAAATAAAACAACACTTGGCATGAATCCTTTTTATTAACTGAATAATTATCAATTTCTCTGAACATTAATGTTTTTGCTATTTTTTATGAAGGGTGCCAATAATATTATAATTGATTTACAGTACCAGTCAAAAGTTTGGACACACCCTTTAATTCAATGATCTTTCTAAATTTTTATTTCTTTCTACTTTGTAAAACAATGTAGAAAGCATACAAAATATGCAATAATCTTATCTGAACAGATGTGTCTGCTACTTATGCTCTGTAAAGCCTTTATAACGGCGTCTGAGGTGCTGTTAATTGGTGACTTTGAAGTTGGTATAATTTGAACCAACTCTAAATGAACTTCTCTGCAGCGTTAAGTTTTGGTCTTTCTTTCCTGGGCTGCTCTTCATGAGAGCCAGTTTCATCATGGTGTTTGATGGGTTTTGCAAATCCACTTGACACTACTGTGCTTACAAAAACTGTTTCAAAAGAGCTGATCTTTGATTTTGTTGGTTGTATGGCATAATTACATAAAATAAAGTACTAACAAAAACATTGAATTAAAAGGTGTGTCCAATCTTTTGACTGATACTGTATCGCGCGATAACACACGATGTTAAGGGCTTAACAATTCCACATAAATGAATGTGTAGTTCTAGGTTTACAACTGGTAAGTTTATCGTACATCAACAGTTTCCAGTGGCAGTATCTCGCGAGGAAGCTCCACAGCATGGCGATTGAAATAGTCCATGGTGATGGTGTTGTTCCAGTAGCTCAGGTTGTTTTCATGGCTGGTTGACTTCTTCTTCTTTCTCATGCAGCACACTGTCAGCAGCACAGCTATGAAGCAGAACAGAGGAAGCAATCAACTGAGAATTCATACAAATTTCATAACGTCTAAAGAACAGATCATTTTGGCTAGTTGGAAAGAAAGGGCATTCATTTCACTAGCACACTTTATTAAGTAAATGGATTTAATAAAACTCATTAGATTAGCAAGTCATGTCTACTGGTCATATATAATGGCAGATACTCACAGCAGGATGACACAGGCACGCTGATGGCAAGCACCACCCATACAATGTCCATTTTGGTCAGACAAATGGTGGCACGGTTATCAGCCGAGTCAAGATCAGGGCCTGACTGGTTCCCTGAGCCCAAGGACCCTCGTGGGGTGGTAGGAAGTCTACTCACATTTGTTCTTGACAGAAGCTCAGAGGTGCTTGAATCATTTATAAGTGGGGGACTATTCAGTGATGTACCTAAACTGCTCTTAACAGAGCTGGTGCCTGTGTCTGTTACACTGCTCATGGAGGAGATTGGATCACTGGTTCCATTAGCAGGCATATTTGTGCCACCTAATGTTTTTGCTAAGCTGCCATTGTTAGAAATGCTGGCAGGCACAGTAGTGATGGTAATGCCATCCGTTTCCGAGTGCTTAGCCGCTTTGGTGGGAGGATATGTGGACAGACTAGCGGACTGCCGTTGTGGCTCAGGCTTACTTTCAACAAATGTGGAGACTTCAGTAAGAGTGGCAGTATCACGCAGTGTGATGGCATGAGCGTGCTGCCTGAGGCTTTTTCCCAGTTCCATAGGAGGAATGGATAACCTTGATGACATCCATGAAGAGTAAGGGTAACCGGGGTTGGTTGACTTTTCAACTCTTATCCCTTGATTTTTATCAGTGTCTATGGACAATGGTTGGGAATACTCAGTTCTTTGAAGCCCCTCAGCAACAGCAGCCAGATCAGAGTCTGATGCTGTAGATACTGGACTTGGTCCAAAGCTAGTCTTCATCGTGGTAGTGCGATCCATATGCAACTGGTTCAATGCCAGGGCAGACACTGCTGCATTGTGACCCGTGAAAGTGGATTGGTCACCAGTACTAGACCCCTTCCACAAGCCAGGTGGGTTTGGCGAATGTAGCATGGAGACGAGACTCCGCGGTGTCCAGCTGGGGGGGTGCTCCTCTGCAAAGGATACCAGCTTTTCTGATACTGACAGGATCAGAAGAATGCCTGATGGGAATAGGGAGAAAGTGGTAAAATCAGACAAAACAGGGAATATAGTGTACATATCTATTATTATATGTGTATTATATTATTCATGTAAAACTTCTAAACTGGACAATTTTATTTTTTCAGTGCATCTGGAAAGTATTCACAGCTCTTCACTTTTTTTTTCACATTTTGTTATGTTACTGACTTATTCCAAAATGGATTCAATTCATTATTTTCCTCAAAATTTTAAAAACAATATCCTATAATGAAAGGAGTTTGTTTTAAATCTTTGCAAATTTATTAAAAACAGCACTCCACCAATCAGTCAATGGTAGAGTCACCAGACAGAAGCCACATGACAGCCGACTGAAGTTTGTCAGTAATTCTTCTGGAAGGTTCTCCTTTCTCCACAGAGAAACACTAGAGCTCTTTCAGCGTGGCCATCGGCCACTTGGTCACCTCCCTGAGTAAGGCCTTTTCTCTCCTGATCGCTCAGTTTGACCGGACGCCCCGCTCTACAAAGAGTCCTGGTGGTTCCAAACTTCTTCCATTTACAGACGATGGAGGCCACTGTGCTCATTAAGACCTTCAATGCTGCAGAAATACTTCTATACCTTTTCCTAGATCTGTGCCTTGATACAATCCTGTCTCTGAGGTCTACATACATTTACATTTACATTTAGGCATTTGGCAGACGCTCTTATCCAGAGCGACTTACAAAAAGTGCTTTAAAGTTTACATACAATTACATACAATACATACAATTCCTTGGATTTCATGGCTTGGTTTGTGTTTGTATGACATGCACTGTTAAATGTGGGCCGTTATATAGACAGGTGTGTGTCTTTCCAAATCATGTCCAATCAACTGTATTTACAACTGGTGGACTCCAATCAAGTTGTAGAAACACCTCAAGGATGATCAGTGGAAACAGTATGCACCTGAGCTCAATTTTGAGTGTCATGGCAAAGGCTGTGAATGCAGTACTTATATACATGTGATTTTTTATTTTTTTTATAATGAATTCAATCCATTTTGGAATAAAACTATAACATAACAAAACGTGGAAAAGCAAACCGATGTGAATACATTCCAGGTGCACTGGAAGACTACACATGTAAGTTATATCATATTTAATGACAGGTGTCCATTCCTTTCTTTTCCTACAGCCCCAGACTCCTTGATAGCACATGTCTGTGATTGATCAAAAGACAAAGTATATATTACAAAAAAAAAAAAAATTATATATATATATGTTTTTCAAAATTGTTAGGCATGTTACTAAAGATGAGCAATTCACTGATGCACAGCTTCAGCATAATACATACAGTACTATTAATAATATGCAGAGATAATGTTAAGAATAGCAACAAGAAGAGCTTTGCATGCTCCAAACCCCAGGCAGACAAATCATTTAATTATGAGCAATACTTTAAGTGATAACTGAACTATAAAAAAGATTGCTTCTTAGATTGCCACATTTATGCCAGCAGAAATAATAAGATATAAAGGTAGGTATATATAAGGAATTTTACAAAGATTTTTTTTTTTACACAAACCAAATATTACATGCACAGTTTAACAGATTTTAACATTTCCAATTAGGGCTTGCTTTAAGGTTTAATGTATACTAACAGCTTTAATGATATCCAATTACGTATGCTTGGAAAAATTCAACTGACAATAGTTATGTTTACATGGAAAGTATTTCTCCATTAAAATAATTCAGATCAGATAATTAAAGATTCCGTTGTTGACTATTTGCACAAACGCTGATCCTATAAGATGTGTTTACATGCTCAAAACATTTAATAGAATAAAAGTTAATAAAATAAAACGTTTTGACAGGCTCAAAGTCATTTGAAGCATTCAATCTGCGGGACATACTGTATGAAGAAGAAGAAGAAGAAGAAGAAGAAAAAACTTTGTGGTTAGACTTCCCATCTTGTATGATAACACTTGCCTTCTGCATTGTGATTGGTTACAAAAATTCAGTCTCATTTATTATTGTTTAGATGCCTTACTATGTGTAAAATGCAAGCCAACAGTGACTGTTCCTATGTCAAGACCGAAATTAACTAGTGAAACACTGGGATGACTGGATCAGTTTAGCAACGGAATATAAAGAGAAATAAAGGGAGGTTTTACGCTTATAACTGTGTTCTGTTATTGTGTACAATCAAAAGTCCTGGTTTGACTTGAACACCCTTCGTATATTCAACAACATAGAAGCAATCGGATCAAGTGGCAAGGTCATACCCCGTCTCGTGCCCTAAGTCTCCTGGGATAGGCTCCATGCCTCATAGACGATGAGTGAGTATTGCACTTTAACATTAGCCTGCATTATTAAGGTCTGACTGGCTAAAAATGGAACAAATATACTGTACATTTTTACATTACGAATACTTACCACCATATAACTAACAACCAGTACGTAATGATCATTAGACTGAATATTAAAGGCTGATTTCCAACTGCATATAACTAAAAATATTTTCTCTCCTTGTTAAAGAATAATGTTTTAAATAAAGGAATGAAAGTAACCGTTTTGGTCCCGATTTTTTTGTGTTGGGTTTGGGAGAACATACAAGAACATAAACTGTAAAATATTGGTTCTTCGCCTTTCAGATTGATAAATCTTTTGAGCACTGACGTTGCTAAAGTAGTAACTAGAAGCCGAAAATTACATTTTGAAATATTTTTCTCTAACTGGTGTGTCACCACAATAAAATAACTGGGTGCCACCTGACTACTACAGTAATAAAAAAAGATATGAGAAAAAGATTTTTATGGGTTACTACACCAGATCACACTGGCTGGCAGTGAGGTTTTATCATCTCGATGCTACAGAGGGTACAAAGGATTCTCTTACATGTCATCATTACAAAAATGGGTCTTTTACATAACATGTGCTTGTATTGTATTGTCTCAGCACTGGTCCATGCTTGAATACGTTATTATTATATTCTACAAAACCTGGCCAAAAAAGATCTTTTAAATTATTGAGCTGTATCAAGAAAAGCAAACAACTACGGAGATTTGAAATGACACATTATCAAAACCTTTCCCCTTTGTCGGGGAAAAAAAATCATGAATAGAGATCACTAAAATACTTGGTGAAGATGCATGCTAAAAAGTCAGGATAGGGACTAAATAGCTGCGTAACAACTTAGATGTGTAACAAAATAAGAAAACAACTTGTAAGTGAGAGGAGTGTCAGGAAAAAAATGCTTCAATTTGCTAGGGATCATAAAGATTGATTGATGACTTTGGAGCAATGAAAAACAGTCTGATGAGGACGTGTGGTCTGATAAGTTCAGGTTGATCCGATTCCAAGGTGATGGGTAAGAAAGAAAGCACATGAGGCGATGCACTCATCATATATAGTGCCCACTGTACAAACCTCTGGAGGCAGTGTTATGATCTGGGGTTGCTTCAGTTCTAAGGTCTAAGCTTAGCAGATATTTAGGTAATATTTCTAGACCCTGTCTACTTTATCTCTTCCTCTTTTTTGATGTACTGTACTAGACATGATGAAATGCAGTCTGTCAAGAATGTAGTGTTGTTTTTGAAAATATCGCCACGAATCAGAGCTGGTATATAACCAGGAGAAGAGAAAAACAGAAAAATACAAAATGTATTTTTTTTTACATTTTTACATCAGTGGCATTTGTACTGTCAACCATACAACGCCACAGAGAAAGAGGACAGAAATCAAGTTTACATTCAGTTGCTTCTGGACACAAGAGAACAGAGAGAAGAGATCCAGCAGAATGAAGTAGGCATTGAATGACATCCTCATTTGAAGAGTTGCTATTGCTGCTATGTTACTGTGAATTTCTCTGTATGGTGGGAAGCACTTTGGCATAATTAAAGGAACATGCACACAAACACACACACAGACATGAACAGTGTGGGTTCATACACATCCCTGAAGCCGTGACCCTGGAGTTAGGCTATTGTTTAATCGAGATCCTGCAGTTGCTATGGAGACCCAGCCTTGACTCTCAGAGGAGAAGAGAGAGTGAGAGGAGGATGATTTGATGAACAGAAGGGGAAAAAATATGGAAGAAAGTAAAGAAGGAGTAAAGGCTCATAAAGTAGTATATGACATTAAAGGCAGGAGATTAATACATGCTCGTGATTATGTAACTGTAGCCAAGATTCAAGATAAACAAAACATTATTGTAAGACGCAAAAAGCTGTACTTTACACAAGGATATGTTGTGTTGTAATTATGTGTGACACATTTCCATATCCACTATTATCTTTAATAGACCACTTTTCACTTCTGTGAAAATAATGTGCACGTTCAGTTTTTTCAGCAGAACTGCATGATTCTGATGAATTGTATGACTGTGATAGGCTGATGGCACATAATAGGACATTTTTATTATGCATGCAAATGTAGCCACTCCAGAGAAACACTTAAAAGAGGGATGAACTCTCCAGTGACCACAGAATTAAGAGAGCTGAGCTGAGATTAGGCTGTCAAATCCCTTCCCAAAACAATCTATGCTGATGCTATCGTGCAGTTTTATCTGGTAGTGTACATTTACTCGAACAAAACCCAATCCTCCAGCTTTAGATCAGGTGGCATCCCTTTTGTGAGTATAGCTCACACACACCTGTGTGTTGCATTACAATTCCCCCATCCTTGTTAAAAAAAAAAAAACATAGATCCGCAGAGACTATTATTAAAAGCCCAACTCACTAACTGAGTACTTACACACAGTAAACTCACACAAATCAATCATTCTACAATCTCTCTCTCTCTCTGTGCATGTGTTGGTGTCCTATTTACACAAGCTGTCAGGTTGGAAATCCTTGAGGGTAAGGCCAGGTCTGTAGCTGAGAGATAACACCCAGACAAGTGTGGACAATTTAAAATGACCCCCCCCCCCCAGATCCTCAACACCACCCTGTCCATCCTTGGAAAAGAGAACGAGCTTCTTTTAGATTTTGCTCCTTAGTATACGCACATTACTTTCTGATAACTGGTGAAGAGACCTACTACCATTATCAACACATATTAGTAATGGGATACATCAATAAGTCTTTACATTCTTACACTTTGCTGTGCATTTGAGGTTTCAGGATTATATCTGTAGCGATTGCGGTTACTCACAGAAAAATGCAAAGATAAATGGTCACAAGTCTGAAGATGTCTTGGATTTTAGTCATTTTCCTCAAGCTACAGTACATTTATAACCCAAAACCAACTGTCCCCTTAGCTTTATAATATATTATCACTGAATAAGAAAGAATGTGCTCTGACTGAACCCTCCATTGCATACGAAATGGCATGTAATGCACCTAACTGAAATCTTTAATTCATCCACTCGAGCCATCATCGTTACGCGATGGTTGGCTGCAGCGCCCTAGAGCTTCATGCCAGTGGTCACTGCTATAAAAGAACAGGACCACCACTAAAGATTCTGGGCCCCATTGAAAGCCTAATAAACTGGGCCTCCAACGTTAGCTACATTTACATGCACAATATTTCTTTGATCCGACTGAAATCAATCTGATTAGAGATTCTGTTTAACCTCATCCTGATGTGATACAGTGCTGAAGAAAGTTTTGTCATGGCTCACACTCATCTAAAAATTTATTAAAATCCTTACTAATTACTAACCCAAACTAATCAAGTATACTAACCAACTTACTAATACTAACCAAGTACTAATTGGTTAATACCTTTGGCAGCAATGACAGCCTCGAGTCTGCTTGTGAATGATAGTACAAGGTTTAAATAACACTGGTCTGATATCTGATATCACCCAAATGAGGATGAGTTCAATGTTGAGTTTGGTTTCTCTCACGGTTTCTTCCTAAGGTCATCTCAGGGAGGTTTCCATTGCGACCGTCACCCGCGGCTTGCTAATCAGGGAAGAACTGCTAGTTAAAGCGTACACCTTCTTCCATATACGTTCTAATTAAATTCCCAACATTTTTTCTTTTCTAACATTGCTTTGCAACAATTAACACTGTTAACAAATGTATTGATTAGAGTTGAATTGAATTTAACTGAATTGGTCTACAAAATTCTAAATTCATACATACATTCTGCTGCCTATCTCAGGCAGATTTTTCCCAACAATAGTGAAGTAATAAGAGATGAGTATGGCGAGTAAGGTATCAGCACAAATAGAGTCTGTCAGTGGTTACAGCTATAAGATTATTGCCGCATAATTTCATTATATCTACAGTATATAGATTTCCATGCAAATAAGCAAAATTTTATATAAACTCTAAAACAAAAACTAAAAAATAAGTTCTCATTCAGTCTCTAATATGCGCCTCTTTGTGTGTCTCATAAGAAATTTACAATTGTTTATAATATGTATATGTATAATATGTACAATATGTATAATATATACAACCCTAAAAGGAATCCCCAAATATCTTGAAAACTGTCTTATTTCAGCTCATAAAAATACAAAATAATTAGCACCTTTCATCTCTGAAGTAAAGTAAGTGTTAAAAATTGTTGTCCAGTGTAATTAAAAGTTTGAGGGTGAAAAAAAATATTTTAATATACTAGATTAACACAGATGAAATCTACAGCCAAATTTCCAGCAACTTGCAGGTCAGATTGTTTTCCACTTTTTGTTTCCTTATTTTTCTTTTTTTCTTTTTGTTGATCTAATTTTGGGGTTATAAATGTACCTTCTGCCCATTTTTTGGCTAAAAAACAAAAAAAATGTGGCCAAATCACACACTCATCTTCACACACACACACACACACACACACACACAAACTCTTTGATCCAGTAAAGTATTTGTTTTTCATTAGAATAAACTGCCTAATTATGAGGGTCCTTCCGTCTACAGGAAACACTTTAAGGAAATTAAAAACAGGCCAAAAAAAAGCAAAAAGGCAATTAACATTCTGTAATGATCTGTGCTGTGTCTATTAATGCTGAGGCCCAGATGACCTCAATTTTGGATCAAGATAGCACGAGGAAAAGATAATCACTCTGGAAAGTTTGTTATTTGGAGACCAAGTTTTATTAACAAACACTCATCTGCTAGCTAAAGTGTCATCTGCAGAGAGATTTACAGGAAAGATATCAGTACTTAGGTTGAGTCAACAATTATCCGCACACAAACTGTAGAATTTGTTTGAATAAATTTTTAGAAAAGACAAATACATGATAAAAAATGTTTTAGGCTGAGCTGTGAGCCATGAATGCACCACTGTCTTCACTTCTTCATCAGAAGTGACATTTCAGGCTCGTAGGGCTGCTGTCAGGGGACCAAACAGGTGAAAGTCTGACAGAGCAACATCAGGACTATAGGAAAGATGCTTAAACTCAAAACAAAGTTTTTGCAGAGTGTTGACAGTGTGAGCAGAAGTATGTGGACGTGCATTGTCATGCAAAATCACAACGCCCTTGGATAGCATTCCCCTGCGTTTAATCCGAAGTTTAGGCTTCAGCACTTCAATAAGCGTCTCACTGTGCGAGGACCGTTGATTGTTTAACCTTTTTCCAAATAATGTTCCAATACCGCCATTTGAGAATCCCAGAAAACTGTAATTTTCCAGCTAATGGTTGACTTTTGAACTTTTTCTTGGTCGGCGATTGAGGATGTTTCCGTTTCATACTCTGCCATTTCCTCTCAGTCTCGTAGTGATGAATCCATGTCTCATCACCAGTAAGGATTCTCCTTAAAAAACTTCCTTAGAATATCGGTCCAAATTTTATTTTCAGATATTTTCAAATTCCGAAAAGCTAGTCCAGTTAACATGGTTACCTCCCAAATATATATATATATATATATATATATCAAAAATCTGATACTGTTAAAAAACGATCTAACAGGCCGCTGTACATATTCCACCTGTTGCCGCTCATTAAATCTGAGGAGTGCGCATTACTAGTGCTTGCTGTTTTAGTCTGAATCAGTAAGGTGCACTAACACCCTCTAGCTTCCACTCCCTGTACTTAGATTTTCTGAAACCGCATCAATAAAACATCAGCTTTATGAATAAAACATGAATCGCTGCTCAATACACAACAAATTGGTGTGTTTAAATCGGGACACACATAGCGTCAGCTGGGTCCCCTGTGCATGGAATGTCACTGATTCTACGAGCAGTTTAAGCAGTCTGTCTGAACGGGATATGAGATACAGCCGTGAGTCTGTGCAAAGCTATCAGGGATAGTCTCTACAGTACATACTAACTTAAATTTTAATGGGTTAATATAATCATTGCACCTTATTAGGAGGATGATGTTTTATTGACAAAATTCCATCAAGTTGAAGGGAATAAAACCGCTTTCGAGCCTGTGAGTAACAAAGAACATCTGTGACCATGTGAGAGCATAAGGTTTTCAACATTATTCATGACTCTACATGATGTTGTTAATCGCTTAAAATATGCTACGCAACCAAATGCAATTTGTGCTACAGATGAAATGTGTTACAGACATCACAGCACGATGTTCTTTAGAGACAGAATTACCAGAAACAAGCTGTAAGTGCATGTATGCGACTGTGTGTGCGAGTGTGTGCGTGTGTGCCAAAGAGACCAAGAGAGGGAGTTTTTGCAGCATAAATCCTCTCCCTCTCATCCATCAATGGCTGACTCATCTTCCAGTGCCAACACTGCCATTTGGAGCTACACTATCTCACACACAGACACACACCTCTGACTCATGCTCCCATACTGTGGGGGAGGCAGAAACGGAGAGTGCTTACTCAGTCCCTGAACATTACAAGTGCGTTTACTTATTAGTCATGTCTGACCCTAAAATCGGACTGTGAAGGTTGTGAAGAAAGAGCTTTCTTCGGGCTTAACGGATCACCATGGCAACAGTGCTACTATTAAAATAAAATATTAATTAAATGTATTATCAAATAATGAAATAAATATGCACCATACTCAATCAATCACAACATTTCTGTGAATGTCACAGGCTGTTTATGTCTTCCATATTTAGCATGTTTACTGCATAAGCATTAATTCACTTCCAGAACATAGCTGGAATTTTTGGTTGTCAAAACGTTGTGG
Organism: Leiocassis micropogon; assembly: GCA_028565275.1. Lineage (NCBI taxonomy): Eukaryota > Metazoa > Chordata > Actinopteri > Siluriformes > Bagridae > Leiocassis > Leiocassis micropogon. The sequence goes on along the minus strand of JAOVVA010000027.1, from coordinate 8,700,773 downwards.
TGATGTTAATCTGGCAGCGTTAGTGACATTGGGACAACGCTGGTATTACATTGTTTTTTGAATGTTAGTATTAATTTTGTGAAATGACAAGAACATGGTTGACTACATGAAGATGGGATAATGTTGAAATGACTTGAAAAAACTAAATTCATTATGAGTTGGGACTAAAACTCATGCCCCTGCATTGGGAGCGCTACCTGCTACCTGCGGATACCAGGAGTGTGCGGGAAGATGTTGTGTCTGTCATAAACTCAGGTATTACACGTATTCCTCGACTTACGTACATTTGAGTTACGAATTTCAGCAGATACTAATGAACCACAGTTCTACGAACAACCACAGAAAGTTGCTTGTGTGTATTGTACAAAAAATAAATAGTCCAGTCCACCGGATACCAATATATACAATATTTTGAGCGTGTAAGTGAATCTACAAAATGTCTAAAGTCCGGTCTATTGTACATGTGTGCTTGTGGAGGTGTGGGAGAAATGAGTCCGCCTTACCGGTTTTAGTAAATCAGTTCAAGAGCATGATGATAAAAAATGGCTATCCTGTAAAGCTCTCTTGATGGTCAATAATCCTTATTTCCTCAACAACATCGTAAAATACTCAAAAAACACAGTTCACAGTCCAATAGAGTGGAAAACAGCTGAGACAAGAGGCATCCGGGATTCCCCGGGATTTAAAGACAAGACAACACTGTGCAGTTAAGATTTTTGCCCAATGTGCTGGCATTGTTGGGAAAGGGGACAGACATTTAGACATGTAGATTGGTATCCTTCACATTTTGTATTAGTGCCAAAGGTAAATTAGGCTCACTTTGTCGGACTTAAGAACAAATCCGACTTACGAACAAATCCGACTTACGAACGTGTTCCCGGAACATAAATTGGGGACTACCTGTACAACCAAATGACAATGGTTATCCAACTTGGCAGGTACCAAAGGCTCTTGGAGCTAATTAGTCACAGTGGCATTTTTTCTGATCAGGCAAGTCTAAAGGTAGGTGCTGAAGTCTCTAGCTCTTTAGGATTACTCGTTTATTCATTCTGAACCACAGATGCATAATTACAGTGTATAGCCCAACCTGATTGAAATAACAAACTGAAATTTTGAAATAACAAGGACAATTCTTTCTTTAGTTATATCCCAAAAACATTTGGGTTTTAAATGAATATGAGCACCATGGTGGTTTGGATGGCAGTCCACCCTTTTCTACGTGACCTAATGTATAGGATTAAATAAATTGAACAGTTAATTGGCTGAAACATGAAGGTGTCTGATAGGAACAGACTGGACAAGGCAATTAAAAAGGCCGGATCTGTGCTAGGCATGGAGCTTGACTCTGTGGAAGTAGTAGCGAAGAGGAGGATTCTGTCCAAAGTGTTTTTGCTGACCAGAGAAGCAATTTTAGCCAGAGACTGATTATCAAGTGACACACAGCGACACAGGAGATCTTTTCTCCTAATGGCCATAAAATTATACAACTCTTCTCTGTAACTCATACACTATGTGGATATTCACTGACAGTAACAGTAACACAATAGGACATTAAAACTTACCTGTATTAATAATATGATAACTACAATATTACTTCTCAATAAAATATGTAATACAATATTACACATAATAATACAATATTACATACATATATTAAATTACTGTGCAATATTTACAAATGCTCTTGGGTCATATTTATGGTGCTTACTGTTTTAGGACTCTCTAGATTTTATAGATTTTTTTTTGGTAGTTATTTATTACTTTTCCGTTCTACTCGATAACAACTGTGAGCAACTGTAACCAAGAATAAGCAATTTCCCTCTGGGATTAATAAAGTTCTTTGAATCTTGAATCTTAATATTTAGGTGCATATCCTTTCCTTACAATAGCTGCATCAATCCAGCAACCTACTAACATCGTCAAACTGTTGCATTGTTCTTTTGTAATGCTCTTTCCAGGCTTATAGCACAGCTTCTTTCGTAGCCAACCTGTTTGAAGCGTAGCTATTATTTGTTCTCCGCACATTCCAAATAGCTGAAACAGCTGTGCCCAGTGGTCAATGTGGTCAAAATCAATGGCTTGCATAGGTGGTCCTTTTTCTCGACTGCAAAGTAGCTTGCATAGATAGCTCTCTGGTCTTTGTCGTGGTTTATAGTTTTGACAACAAATACAGTCCTTACAGGAGAAACCTAGGGTTCAAAACCAAGGAGCAACTTCTTCCAATGCGGAAGTGCCCAAACGTGCAGCTTGACATAAGACAATGTGTAGGGTAAGCTAAAGCTAAGCTAGATAGCTTGTGGGCAACTCGGGTTAGTACTGTTCGTTCTGCCCATGTGCCCATTAATGGATTAATCAGGGTTTACGCGGAGCTACCTCCTGCCAAAATGGCGACAAAGAGTGGTGTCACAGTTTCTATACAATAGGTCACATCACAAATGGTTTTGCCCACTTGTTTTTATACAGTCTATCATTCAAACCAACGTTTATTAAATCTACCAATACCAGGTGGGCAATAAGAACCACCTTTTTAACATTTTGATCACCAGGTAATGGGTGGGTTCATACAAAAGGTGTAAATACCAGTAAACAAAAGCTAAAAATCAGTATGTAGCAAAAAAAAAAAAAGAACTGGTCTCAAACGAAAAAAATAAATAAATAAAGATTTTCCTTGGAGCATGCATCAGCATGATGTTTCAAACAGCAGCGTAAATAAACAGACTGTTATGGTGCATTGCAATGCGCATCATATTTACAGTGCCGTAATTTATTTCAGCAGGATGTCTTACATAGTGTTTGAGTCCCACGGTAACTGGCCATAACACAGACAGTGTGTCTACGCCTCAACATTGGGAGCGCAAATTATCCTAGTGTGGTAATAAAGCATGAACAGGAAAAATAAGCATGCTTTTATATTACTATCAATTATCAGAGACAGACAGCGAAGAAGAAATGCTGGAACAATGGGGATGATGGTATAATAAAACACAGTCTATGGATCAATAATATGAAGAACTGGGGAGAAATATATATAGCATGTTCCGGTGTAGAGCAGTGATTAAATTACATCCTGATTTACGCTTAGGTTCATTAGCACAGTAGAAGATTTATAGTTGGAGAGAAATCCATGTAGTAAACATGGTAAATATGGAAGACATAAACAGCCTGTGACATTCATGAAGTCTTGCAATATTATGCCTTTAATAAATCATGAGAATAGGAACATCCAGTGCATTGTGGTTCCCACTTTGCATTCAGTGTTCGAGTCACTTTCACAAATCAAAAAACAAAATGCCCCCCCCCCCCCCAGGGTTTTTCATTATCCTGCCTGTCCATTTACAATTACTCGGTTTAGATTAAGCCAAAATGCTTCTAAAAGTGGATCCTTATCTCGATCCTCGCAGGATTATGACACGCTTTCCCAATTTTCAGTATCAATTAATCCCCCATCGAGCCAGTGTTTCATTTGGATTCTTTTCATTCGCAAAAGTTTAACAAACTAGGAAACAGGAATTCACCCGAGATTCTCCTGAGCTGCTTTGATTCTCCCTTACAATCCTGTGACTCATAGACCTATGCCGAGGTGTGTGATCTGAACTCGCAGGAAATCTGTACTCATACATTATACAGCTGAACAAAATCTGCCTACACAGTGACAGTGATGCAGAGCCACAACCAGAGAGATGAGAGAAATACCCAGCACGTTAGAGTGTCAGATATTACATTATGTAACTTTTAGCATTTTTGTTTGAAAACAACTATACTATTATACCTGGTTTTGATAGACATGCCTAACTAAGTTAAATACTATCATAATTACCTGTGGGAAAAGAGTTAAAAGGGTAAAGCTAAAAATAAGCTGATCAGCTTTAATGTAATCAATGATGTTATTATTTCAAGTTGAAGCCCACGTACATCGTTCATGTACAGCAGAACTCTCTGTTGATCGGATAAAAAATTAGATTCGCTTTAAAATGATTTCAGCAAGTTAACATTTATGTACACCACTTCACCGCTGTTATTTCAGCGAGGAAAATATGAAGTCGTCCCAGTAAAAATATTCAGTTATAATTAATATCCATTGGTGCAGGTGTTCGTTTACATTGAGCAAGTAGCTTATTAGTAGATTATTTAATCCGGCACATAACATCGCTTTTACTCAACATTTTAATTTAGGTTAAACTTCAGGCAAATGCCTAATGACTGGCAAATTTCAATAAATACTGTCCAGCCAGTTTTGTGTGATGCTGTGGCCAAATTTGGCTTTACAGGTGTACAGACACATAAACAGACAGACAGACTCACAGAAATATTTCTGAGACTGGTTTCGGGTCCTCCAATGTACGAAATGTAAAGATATCACTGAAAGAGCGAGTTCTGACCAATGTATAGACAACATCTCTCTTTTATTTATTTAGATTTATAATAATTTATAATCATAATATATTTTTTAATTTAGATACCAATATATCTTTAGCTAAACGTATCACAAAATTCTTTTTCCAATTAGAATTCATGTTTTCGAGCAAAGTAAACGAGATGTCTAATATTATTTAAGTCAACGTCTATTCCAGCATACTGAAACTTTTTACCCCGGTAGGGTCAGCGGCACTCACCCTCATGAGTGATATAACAGGAAAGCTCTGGGGTTTTCTCCATGGCTGCATGGTGGTGTAGTGGTTAGCACTGTCCCCTTGCACCTCCAGGGTCTGAGTTCGATTCCCGACCAGGTTCGATTCTGTGTGCATGGAGTTTGCATGTTCTCCTTGGTTTCCGCCCACAGTTCAAAGACATGCAGATTTAGGCTAATTGGTGTTCCCAAAATTGCCCATAGTGTGTGAATGAGCATGTGTGTGTGCCCTACGATGGATTGGCACCCTGTCCAGGTTGTACCCTGCCTTGTGCCCTAAGCCTCCTGAGATAACATAGACAGTGAGTGAGTGAGTAAGTTCAAAATAGCAATTTTACATCTTTGTAATTTTGGCCTTCGGTGTATTTATTACACATCCAGCAAATGACTTTAAATTAGATATAAACTGAATGAGCAGAGTTTAGCATCCAGTCACTTCAGTTTAGCATCTAGTAATGTTGAAAAAAACAATCCATAATCAAAGTATACAGTAGGTGTTTTAATTATAATACAACTATGAACACTTGGAAATATGTAAAATCCAATCTTAGTGTCACAGTTAATTTGGGGATCAAGAAATATCAAGAAATGAATCACTCCCTTTCTCTAGTGTTCTCATTGTGTGTGTTATAATTATAACACCTATGGTACTGGCTGTGAAAAGGAGCTACTACTATCTTTAAGTGCCAGGGAGCCTGGAGCCTGAAATAGCCTTACTTACTTATTTAATTCTTGAGGCCATGGCTGCCAACACTGCCTGAGAGCTCTGACCAAATCAATCAAACCAGGAAGTCCACTTATTACTTGGTGAAGTATAGATTTCTAGGTGTTCCTGCAGGTTCCCTAAAGATCAATTCCACAGAAAATATATGTAAGCATTGGCTTCCTAATGGAATAGTATATCCGGTAGCCTGACATGAGGAGGAAAACCTGACAAACGTGACTGAACTGTGCAACAGATGACTGCAGATAAACACTATACTATTTTAGCAAACATTCCCAGAATAGAGTATGATAGCATGAATCAGTATTTAGACCTAAAATGGCTACAATCACTTATCTTGATATAGAGCACATGGGGATTTGATGATGCTTCAAGGATATTTGTGAACCTTACGGGTGCAATTCAATGCCACCTGTATCTGTTTAGTCTTCCAAATACCCATATCTGTATCTGTAATGTGATTTAAACCCGAAGCGGGCACAGCCTAAACTGTAAGATTTTTTTCAGTCATTCCTTTTTTTTTTTTATTGTAACATGTGTACAATCACTATGCCTCTGAAAGCAGATACCTCTGAGGTATCATTTGTTTCTTGGTGCCTATCCTAATAAAATTAGGTTATTGGATTGCTCAAAATTATAAACAAACAATTATTTTATTTTTTTACCTTTTGAGCAATCAAATAAAAAAACAAAAACAAACGATAACTGAACATGTTTTAAAAAACCTGGGCTGGACCAGGCAGTCATTAAGGTGGAATGAATGACCATTAATAAATGTAGTCCTAGCCTCATGTCTGACCACTTGCTCCAAAATATGCACCTAACATTCATATCTGTATTTACTATCTTTTGTTTAGGACACATTACGAATAACGTATTCATATTAAGTTTTTCGGTAATTCGGGGGGCCAGAACATACAGTATGATTTAAGTGAAGTCTTAAAGGTAGGCTTTAGACATCCTGTTACTGATACAATATCTGTAAGGGACTTGGGCTCTCCATTATCTCATGAAGAAATCATAGTTTTAATTAAGGCAATGCAGTCTAATAAAGCTCCAGGCCCAGATGGTTTTCCAATTGAGTTTTATAAAAGGTTTATAGATAAATTTTGGACATTAGTATGGGACCACCGATGTTGTATATTGTGAAAGATATCAGTGGTTTGTATTATTTTCCTTTTTTTTTTGTACTAACTTTTGGTTGAAATAAGCCAATTTTTTAATTAGCAAATGTGACTTCACAAAAGAAGAGCTCCTCCCCCCAGCATGTTCCGTTATTCTGTAGGCAGGGAGCTCAGCAATAGCTCATTTACTATTATTTTTCAGCAGAAATTTCAACTGGAGTATTAACAGACACACGCTGCTTGGCCTCAGATACCTTTGTTAAAATTTGTAAAATATGGGAATTTAAACATTTACTTTTTTAAAAAAAATACTTTGTTACTGCACTTACTGTACTGTATCTGTACTTGAGCAGTTTTATTAGAAGATACTTTTTACTTTAATTCCACTACATCCTAAAACAAATATCTGTACTTTTACTTCACTGCATTTCTGCATGGCATTGCGTTCTATAACCACAGTGGTATGTAGTATTTGAAGCGTGAAGATAATACTATTTTGCGTAACTGCGTTTCCCATGTGACATGCTTAATAATGCTACAGGTGTTTGAAATCAGAAGCAAAGCTGTCTGCAGCTGTTTGAAGCAGAGAGAGAGAGAGAGAGAGAATTCAATAATTCCTGTAATGCTTTACATTCTGCTTCATGTACCTTTTCTCAGGCTAGAAAAGCAACTCTTTTAGTTATCCAATTTATTTAAAGCAAAACAAGCCCTTGAACATTTCTGAGCTAACAAGCTAAACAAAAGACAACCCACAGGAACACAAATTCCACAGGAGACAGTATTTGTGATATTATTCTGGGATTTAAATACAAAAATCTTTACACTGAATTACACAAACAATCCTTTCCACTGTTCCCTTATTGGGCCACAGTGGTTGACTCAAAGAATTGTGGGACAGATGCAGCACTTCCTGTGTTGAGGGAGGGTCAGGGTGGGACAGATGTGAGCTTAAAGATAAGGTGAGAAGTGATACGCCCATCTGATAATGTCTTCCTGTTTGTGTTTTCAAGCTCTGATCATTCCTGCATGGCATTCCTTTAACCAAAGAGCAAAAACACGCAGTAAAGCATGAACTGTTTACTGAGACACTTAGTTTGGCTTAATTGACATCACTGGGATGCTGAGATGTTTGTTATTTATCTTACAGGACGTGCAGTGGTATGTGTTTAAGGAACATTTAGGTAGCTATTAGGTAGCTTTAGTGTAACAGCTAAGAAAACAGTATTACGCAACCAGGACTGCCACACACACACACACACACACACAGACACACACACACACACACAAAAGACCAAAGTAAGTCCTTGCACATGTTGCCAATCTTTGTGCTTGCTGATTAAGGCACTGTGCATGCACAGCCAAGAAAGTACTAAATGGTATAGAAATCAAATAATTTACTATAATAGTGCAATCGCATCCTGCTGTCGCATTATGACCGTCGGTATCTGAGATAAGAACTCGATGTGCTGAGTTTAAATTGCTACTTGATGTACCACGAGAAGCATTTTTGCAAAGGCATCTCACAATACAATCTGTACTTCAAGGAAACAATGACGAGATCACGGATTGTTTAAAAGTTACTTTAAACAATCAGTAAAGATAAGACTGATGCTTTTTTAGATGAACATGCAAAAGCTTTGGGGAGAAACTGGTAAAGTGGGACATTGTCATCTACACATCTTTCCAAGAAACATCCCAAAAAACTCACTTTATGTTCATTTAAATAAGGAGTGTGTACAACTATATTCAGAACTAAATAATAACAATATTTTTAATGAGAAAAAACTGTATAAAGTATCTAATGAAGATACTTGACGGTTTTAAAAAAGTTTCACAGCCAAGTTATTTCTAAACTATGAGTGTCATTGAAATTGAGATTCTTTTTCTTATTTTTTCCCCCGATTTTCTCCCTAATTTAGTCATGTTCCTCCCCATCACTAGGAAGCTCCCACATTAAGCTACTACTACCACTCAGTAGGGAGAGCTGAAGACTATCACTATTCCTCTAGACCTCCAGCTGCGAGAGGTTACAGCATCACCCGGGAATCGAACTCGTGATCTCCAGATGACAGAGCGAGCACTTTACCACTGCACCACTCAGAGGCCCCCGAAATTCCTTCAACAGCAAATGATTGGTTTCAATAATTCCAAAGAACCACCATATGCCATGTGAGTTCTAATGTTTCTTCCATTCCTCACTTTCACCTTTAGTTCCTGTCCAGCAGTCATTTTTGGTTGTTAAAACATTGTGGTTATGTTAACTGAACAATGTTACAGACATTGGGACAACGCAGGTAGGTTGTTTTTGAAAGTTTGATGAAACACTGTTTTATCTAAGTACATGACGGTGGGATTACGCTGAACAAATGCCCCTAAAGCAATGTTGCAGACCCGACTTCAAAACAATATTAAAAGCAAACCGATGGCCAGAGTGGTAGTCTAACTACCACTTTAGCACTTAGGAACATGTTTTTGATTTTAGTAAATGCACGTACACAACAGCAACAGCCACGATAAATACTGGACAACAGCAATTTACTAAAATATTAAATTGAAAATCAGCCAAAAGGATTAACATTAAAGATCTTTTCTTTTTGTGCAAATGGACGTGATGCAGTTTGGACGTTGTGCAAGTGTCTTAACATAACACAGTAATTTGGGAGCTAAGATGCACTTAATGGTAATATTTCCGAAAGAAAATTAACCTGAGAGGTAACATTGCATTGCTAAGAGATGCATTTTATGAGATACACATGCTGTGTGCAGGAAGTTGTGAAGCTCCCAATAAAGGGTAATTTTTTTTTTGTATTTGGAACATTGCGTTTGGGTCATTCATTCAATGCTATCTCAACATCATTTTATCAAGCTATCAAAAGCAACATTATCCTGTCGGTGAACGTCATCGCAACGTCGTTATACAGTAACTATGAGGTATGTACCGAAAGTAATGCAAAAGTGGCATATTGTTTAATGAAATGACATACATTATTCAAATTGCACATGTTTGTAGAGTAACTCTATACAAAAGTACTGCTCAACATCACAAGTGATGCATTTGCACCATCGTTGAACCCAACTCTCAAATGTGTTTTGTAAATCTACTTTGTCTCATTTGATGGTCTCTCACTGTGTGGTTTGTCTTCAATGCTGCTTTCTCCTTCTTTAAACTTTGTCATCCAATTGTGATCTTGTGAATGGTGTCATCTCTGTTACCAGTCTATAGAGCAGTGGGAGACCATCAACAGTGGGAGACCATCAACTGAGACAAAGGGGACCTTTAAAGAGGATTGTTGTTTTAAACAGAATGTTGAGCAGTAGCTTTGTATAGAGGGAGAGTTACTCTACCAATGTGAGCAATTTGAACAACCTACATCAGTTAATACATTATTAAATTGCATTACTTTCAGTACAGCCCTCATACAGTATACATACGCACACACGTAGTGGTTATCCAACCTGCAGTTTTTTCTCATGATGTAGAAAAATGGCAGAAAATCTTGTAACTGTGGTTTCACTATATTCAATCATACACTGATTACATTAGAGGCCAGTACATGTAGCTAGGACAGTTAGCTTATTTTGCGATTACAATAAATAAACTAGCAACCGTTGCTACATGTCCACAAAACACAAACTCCAGAATATAGTTTCAAGCAGCAATAAGTGGGCCCAAGCATCTGTGCCATCGCCACCCGGGCCTGTGCAAAGCCGCACCACACAACCTATGAGCTTTTTGAGCATGTTAAGACCTCCAAAAAGCCCTCGTCGGCCGGGTGCACTACACAACCTGCGTGCCTTTTCAGCACACTAAGACCTCTAAAATGTCCTGGGCGCTGATGTCACTAAATATGTTGTTACTCAATATGATGTTACGCAGGAAGTGAGCCATTTTTCGCCATAAATTTAAGGCATCGTCTGGTGTGCCCAGGTGCCGATGGCGCAGGTGTTTGATGCTGATGTCACTCAATGTAATGTCAATTAATATGATTTATTTATATTAAGCCATCACCATGATTTATTTATATTAAGCCATTCTCACTTAGAGAGCTGATATCATAGTGCTTGGGCCCTAATAATATACATGACTTGCCGCTTGCTAATGTGAACCCAAGATAACTTGTGTTTCTTTTAATACATGTGCAGCTATGCCACTCCTCATGCTAAGTCACAGTCTGAAGAAACATCTCTGTTCTGTATCCATGAGCTTCTTCATGGATGTGTGCCATGAGGGAAATGTCATCCTTCCTACTCAGAGTGACTTTTGTTCTCTTGGAGCCAAGAATGTCTGTGACATCATCAGGATTTAAACTCATACCCTCCTTATAACAGGCCGTTTTATTTATTTTAACTCAAAGAGACTGATCAGAAGTGTGAGTCACTTAAAAAAAGCATATTTAAAATAGTTAATAAGGGTGGACAGCATTAGCATTCTAGCATTTCTATAGAGAGAGGTAAAAAATAATTTATACAGTAATAGTTTTTCTGTCAAATCCTGCCTTTTGCATAATGATTGGTTACAAGAATTAAGCTTCAGAGTGTGAACTGTGAACCAGTCCTATAGCATGGAGGCGGGAATTAGATGTAGTTTGTTACGCACTTAGCACAGTCAAAAAAAATTAAAAAATTTAATCGAAGAAAACATGTTAGCATGGCATTTTAGGGTATTGTTTTAAAAAAGACTGTAATTAATTCCATGTATTCATCTAACAATGTCTGTAGTCCAACTAGAAACTATGGAGGCCAATGGTGATCATTGTATTATTCCTATTTTTAAAACAATGATGGGACCTCCAGTCAACATTCACACACACACACACACCCACACACACACACACACACACAGACACACAGACACACACAATACGAGCAATTTGGGAATGGCAACTAGCCTAATCTGCATGTCATTTAGACTATGGGAGGAAACCTGAGTTCCTCCCATAGTCTCCCAAGCACGGGGAGAACACGCAAACTCCACGCACACAGACCAGGTGGGAATCGAACCCAGACCCTGTAGGTGCAAGGCGACAGTGTTAACCACTTTAGTTAATTATGAGGAATATTTTGCTAGTGTAACCACATACAGTACATTGAAATTCAAGAATGAACCAGAAGTATCTGAGTCACTCAGGTTTTTGTGAGATATTACAATACTACATATTTTCTTTCTTCTCCCATGTCCCTTGATTTTTTAACTTGTTTTTTCATATATCTTTGCATTTTATTTGATTTATTTATAGATCCCTTTTTTATTTTATTTCTTTTTTTGTACACCATTTACAGTCCATTTGTGTTTTAGTTTTGTGAAACCGGTGTTATTTATTTGCAACAAAAACTACTCCCGAACTCTAGGTGAGTCTCAGTAGCTGCTTTAAAAGCACATCTCAGATGGCAAATGCAATGCATACATGAATAACAAATATTCTTGAGCTCTCTAGGTGGTGAACCACATCCAAACACATTCTGCACCGAAGAAAATGTACCGTCACTTCATTTTAATCTTCGGCCCAAGTCTCTTTCAATCGCTAGCTCTTAGGCGCCGTCCTTGCAGGTACATTCTCATAACACAGATAAGACCAGTGACAGAATATGTCCTAAAAGAGAATTTACTTCCAAGAGACACATCATCGCTTGACCTCGTGTTCCTGACCCATTTCGCACTTTTAATTTTGGATGTGTGCCAGGCTTATGTTGTGTGTGTGCAGTCAAGCACTGCTGTTAAAATACTGGAAGTACTACAGACTCTAGAATGCAACAGATCACAACAAATGCAGTATAAAAGTAGAAATTCTAAATGTTGAATGACAGGAAGTGTAAAGTTGAGCACTTTTTGTCTAATTTGGAAACATTGTATTAGGTTGTTGTTGTTGGTCTTTCGGCTGCTCCCGGCAAGGGGTCGCCACAGCAGAATACCCAGTCCGCACTATAACTTGGCACAGGTTTTACGCCGGATGCCCTTCCCATTTTATCCGGGCTTGGGACCGGCACTGCATGCAGTGGCTGGGGTTTGGGCACTGGCTGGGAATCGAACCCGGGCCTTCCGCATGACAGGCGAAACACCTACCATTGAGCCTTGTATTTTCCTGGTATTTTTACAGAAGGTTTTAAACAAATGAACATATCATTTTCAACAAAGCAATATGCATAAGAGGATTGACTATATATTGATCAGCCACAACACTAACACAGGTGAACTGGATAACATTGATGAAAGTTGCACTAATAGTACACACTCTAATATTATTATCCAATATCTAATTATAATTATAATTATAAAAAACTAACACAGTATTATTCTCTAATATTATGTAATATTTAGTTGGACCACCTTTTGCTTTGATTACGGTCATTGCATTGTTCTGATACGCCTATGCAATATCCATTTCCATGTCTGGATGTTATTTCCATCCTTTACATACTAGACATTCTCAATGGGGTTAAGGTTTGAACTCTGTGGTGGCTTATCCATGAGTAGAAATGATGTCTCATGCACCCTGAACCATTTCACATTTAAGTCTGATAAATCCTGGAATTGTTATTTTGGAACCCATGCCCATGCCGTGAGGGAAGAAAAAAAAAATGGTCATTCAGTATTTTCAGGGAGTCAGTTAACTCAATTTTTATCGAGTACATAACATTTGCTAAACCTAGACCTGACCAACAGAAGCGACCCCAGATCATAACACTGCCCCTTTAGGCTTGTAACAGTAGGCACTAGGCATGATGGGTGCATCACTTCTACACTAATGCCCCATCACTCTGGAACGGGATAAATCTGGACTCATCAGACCACATGCTCCACAATCCATTGTTTATGCTTTCTAGCAAATTGAAGCCTTTAAAAAAAAGAAAAGAAAAGCTGATTAGCCTCAGTAATAAGTGTTTTTTCTAAAGGCTGCACACAAAGACAATTGTTCACCTCTATCCTTCCAGGTTTAAATAATGTGTTTTTCAGTTCCTAACCCAATTTTAGTCATTTCAGCAATTTCCTTAGTTGTTTTCTTTTCTTCATGCAGGACAATAATTTGACACTTCTGAAACAGAGTACCATCTTTGTCACGACCACAGAACATCTCTGTTGTTTACGAAATGAGAAGCTGCTCACTGCTCACTGTATCAACTTGTTGATAGCTCAACCATATTAATCACTGCAATAATTATCTAATGGAAGCCTCTTCACTATTTGCTTAGTAAATCTTTTGGTTTGTTTGTTTAAAGTTAAGACTTTTTTTTAAGGCCAGCCAGTATATATACCATAATTTTGTGTATATATATATATATATATAAATTGGTGACATGGTCATGGAAATCCAAGGCTATGCCTGTGTGCACCAAATGGCAGCCTTTTAATCTTATGTCTGATCAGTCTAAATAAATTGCTTATGCAGAGACGAGTTATGAATGGCAGACATACCCAGCAGCTGGTTAGGCAGGACCTGCAGGCTTCTCTTCATGGTATCATGTGATCCGGTTCTTCCTCCACAGTGGTCATGGTTCTCTATGGGCAAGGACACACACACACACACACACACACACACACACACACACACACAAAATGGTCAATCACAATTTGTAGTCATGATTAATTCACATTAAGCCAGATTGGTAATGGAAAATATCAGTCAGTGATACCAGCAAATATTACAATTTAGACATGTGATTGCACTCATTACTGTATTTCCAATCTTCTCTGACAGCTACAGAATGAAGTAGTAAAAGATGTATAACATCACAAACTACAGATGAAAGAAATCAAACATCTGTCAATTCTTCTTGCAAATGTGTCAATTTCCGATATATGTAGTTTATACCAACATACATTTGAATCTTCTCGGCAAGCAAACACATTATTATATAACAGCAAACCCAAACAGCTTCCATCCATCTCCAGAGCTCAACTGTTTTTTTTTTTGTTTTTTTTGTGTGTGTGTGTGTGTGTGTGTATACACGTGCACGTAATCTTGATAATCAAAGTGTCACGACTGTCATGTCATTGGGTCCTTGAGTTACTCAGGTTCACTCTCCAACTGGACCCACTTTATAAGAAATATGGAATGGTTGGCGGATGTGAAATAGGATTTATGTCTCTCTGGCTGGAAGAGACACATCCACAACCCAGCTTCAGCCATCCCTTCACAGATATATGAACAACGGAGTTCGACTGGAAAATACCTTTGTGTAACAGTTTACATTAAATACGTCTAGGTTGAATATTAAATATTACATGCCTTAAACTGTATTGCAATAAAGATCACGCTAAGGCTCAAATAACAAATTGGCGATTATGAGATTTCTAAGGATTTCAGAATGCGCTACAATTTCTTTGTGTGAGTGCTGGGATGAACAAATGTGCATAGCATGGAAAACGATAGCTAAAATATAACAGCGACTTTCCGCAAAGGAAAAAATAACAGTGGAACAGTTTGCCCTTTTTAAGAGATGGTCTGCAACAAGGCTAAAAAGTGAGTTAAAAGTTCAAACTGATAAAGAAAAAGTATTTTAATTTTAACTTAATCCATACTTTGCATGAAAATAATAGAGGAATATGTAGGCAGGTACATTTGAAGGGCTCTGTAAGATGTGAAGCACTCAGTCGCTTACTTGCGTAAGAGACACGTCTGTCTGTGGGAACTGTACACACAGTCATTCATGAACACCACTTGCAAATTACAGGAACTTGGCTGGAAGTTACTGCCACATCCCCTGTACAGTCCTGACCTCGCTCCAAGCCATTACCACTTGTTTGGGCCATTAAAGAAGTAAGGGCCAGCATTTCAGACGTGAAGCTGGAAGATTGATCATGGTCCCGAGTGTACTGAGAAAACTTTGATGGTATCCAAGCACTAGTCAAACATTAGGATAATTGCATAAGTGTAGCAGAGGATTATATAGAGTTTTTACTCTGATAACATTTTCGGTTATTTGGCAAAATCAAAAGTTCCGATTTGAATTGAATGCCCTTGTAGTTATAATGCTAACTTAAGTTGATGACAGGCATGGATTTCAATTCTTTTGTGAAATTGCTTTTTTTTTATAGCATACACCCCACATCCAAAATATCTGGTGATCTTCTGCTTATACTGTTCTCTGGGAATATCATCTAAACTCGCATAATATGGGCTTCCCCTATCTCTTCCACTTGGTATTTACTTCCTGCCTTCCAACGAGTTGTGTGGCATAATGGTCAGGTGATTACAGACAACCTATGATATTTCTTATTGAGCTTTTAAATGTATTAGCCTGCTTGTCTGGTCAGCTATATTAAATACAGTAGGTTCACCTCAAACCTTACTCAAGAGCATGTAGGCATATACAGTAAATAATGTTAACCTGAACCAAATGTGTCCTTTAATTAATATGCTTATTTTAAAATATCACTGTAGGCATTTGAATAATGAGCTTGGTATTTAAATACATTGATCATGTGCATAAAAATGAGCTGTAGGGGGTCTGTGGAGTGAATTTTACAGTTAAATGATCCCTGGTTAAGAAACATTAGCAAACCCCTGCTATAGCTCTGACTTGCGCTTTTACCTCAGTAAGCTAAACAGCTGTAGCTGTAGCTAAGCTGTAGCTACTGTAGCTAGCAAACAATTTGGTGTGGGATTTGTTTTGGCCTATGTTTCTGCACAGAGGCATTTGCTTGTGTCAGAGAAAGATTTGTTTGTCTTTTCTTCTTGTTAAATAGCCTTTTGCAGAATGATTTAACAGATTTAACAGAAAGTTTCTAGCTAATATACAAGTTTGGAAATATAAGTTTCTGTCCTGAAAGTCTTCCAAGCAAGCCATGCTAGCTTAAGAACCCCTTTCAGTCACATTCACATTTTTTTTTTGCAGTGTAATCGCCATGAACAGCGATCATCCTCTATACTCCCCCGCTCAGCCAACAATACGCACTCCTCAATTACTGTGAGAAAGAATACATTCCAGTACTATACTCAACTCAGAGAAAGTACAAACTGTGTGTGTGTGTGTGTGTG
>JAOVVA010000027.1:8671301-8684221 GCA_028565275.1 Leiocassis micropogon | reverse complement strand
TGTGTGTGTGTGTGTGTGTGAGAGAGAGAGAGAGAAAGAAAGAGAGAGTCACATTATCACTCAGACTGACGAAAGTTGAGGGTCATCACAGCTCACCTGCCGAAAAGCTCTTTAATGACTTAAAAAAAAAAAAAGTGCCTGATGACTTAAAGCTGATTGTGTGGGTGTGTGTGTGTGTGTGTGTGTGGGAAGTGAAGAGAGATGTGAGTCATGTCCACCTACTAGAATAGGTTTAGAGGGATAGACACATCAGTCATTGTGAATAGAGAGGACACAGGAACAGCATGATGTGAGTATGTACACAACAAAATTCTTAGAGGTGAATTACTGTGTGGGTGGTATTTCTATGCACATCTCATGTCCTTGTGGGTTTCCGCCAGCTTCCTCCTATCTCTGCAAAAATATGCCTGTACTGTAGGTGACAAAGGTGCTCCGAAATGCCCCAAGGTTTGAAAAATGTATGTGTTCCTAATGTAGAAATAAATTCACGCATAAATACAAGGAGCGAATGTGTATTAATACTATATAAATATACACCGATCAGCCATAACATTATGACTACTGACAGGGGAAGAGAATAACATTGGGTGGGATATATTAGGCAAGAAGTGAAAATTTCGTCCCTTAAGTAGATGTGTTGGAAGCAGAAAAAAATGGGTAAGAGTAAGGATTTGAGCGAATTTGACAAGGGCCAAATTGTGATGGCTAGAGCAACTACAAAACTGCAGCCCTTGTGGGATATTGCCAGGCTGCCATGGTCAGGGCCTACTTTAACAAATATGGTACAAGGAAGGAAAACCGGTTAACCAGTCATGGGCAAGGGTCATGGGTGGCCAAGCCTCATTGATGCACATGAGGAGCGAAGGCTGGTCTGTGTAATCTGAACCATTAGAAGAGCTACTGTAGCTTAAATTGTTGAAAAAGTTAATGCTGGTTCAGATGGAAAGGTGTCAGAGCACAGCGCATTGCAGTTTGTTGCATATGGGGTTTCATAGCTACAGACTAGTCAAGGAACCTAAGATGACCCGTGTCTTCTGCCAAAACTTTGGAATGTGACCATCAAAACTTGATCACAGAGCAATAGAAGAAGATGGCCTGGTCTGATGACTCACATTCTTTTATATCATATGAATGACTGGGTGCATATGTCTTGCTTATCTACTTTAGGGAAGAGATGGCACCAGGATGCACTATAGAATAAAGCAACCCGATGGAAGCAGTGTGACACTCTGGGCAATGTACCACCTATCTAAACACAGCTGCAGACCAAGTACACCTCTCTATAGACACGATATTCCCTGATGGCAATGGCCCCTTTCAAAGGATAATGCGCACCGACACACTGCAAAAAATTGTTCAAGAATAGTTTGAGGGACACAACAAGAAGTTTGAGGTGATCACTCAAATTCTCAAATTCCAAATTTTCCAGGTCACAATCCAATCAAGCATCTCTGGGATGTGATAGAAAAACAAGTCCGATCTGTGGAGGCCCCAGCTCACAAATTGCAGGATCTGCTACTGACAGCTTGGTACCAGATAATACAGGACACCTCCAGAAGTCTTGTGGAGTCATGC
Organism: Leiocassis micropogon; assembly: GCA_028565275.1. Taxonomy (NCBI): domain Eukaryota; kingdom Metazoa; phylum Chordata; class Actinopteri; order Siluriformes; family Bagridae; genus Leiocassis; species Leiocassis micropogon. The sequence goes on along the minus strand of JAOVVA010000027.1, from coordinate 8,682,646 downwards.
CTTGAGTCCAGGCCTCAAGAGGTCAGGGCTGTTTTGTCTAGAAAAAGGGGGGACCTATTCAATATTGGGAAGATGGTGATAATGTTATAGCTGATCGTTGTATATGAAATACATTCTGATATAAAAATGTGATAACATGGTTCAAGGTTAATGTTGATTAATACTGCTATTCAGTTCAGTTTCCAGAATAACAAAAAACATTGAACATGATGTCCATAATTATTGTCCTTTACAAAGGGCAGTACACTTTCAGTGTTGCTGCTGTGTCTTTGCAATCCCTCCTGCCCTTTCAGCTGAACCTTGCCACTTATCACACAAAAGATGGCTCTGGGAACAGAGCAACTACCTAACCCTCTTTCACCCCTGCTTTAACCATTCGATCTGCTCTATAACATTAAGAATATTGTAGTCTCAGGTCCTTTTATGCTGGCTGACAAATCACTTTATGGAAGCTGACACAAGCAGAGTCCACATTTTAGTCGCCATGGCAACGCTAACAGAAGACTATACTTGGATCTCCTCATGATGGCAACTGCAAGGCAAATTAGAAAGACTTACTCTAAAGTCCATGCCTATCCACAGCAAATAATTTCTCTTAATAAATAAAATTAAGAAATCCAACAACTTTATATTATTATTATTATGATTACTCATTATGTTATTGATTATGGTGCATGTTAAGTTCCTTTAAGTAGATATTTTACTTTAAGAGGACCAATTTTGCAAAATAAACTTTTTAATAATTTTTAATCACACTTCCTGCCTCTTGTCCTTTTTTATTTCCGAGCAAGCCAGTTAGATTTTTCTCCTAATGTGACCTCATGTAAGAAGCTTGTTTCTCAGCTCTACTGTTCTCTGGGGGAAGTGGCTCAGCAGGAGCTCATTAAAATAGACAAAAGGGAGTTTGAGGTATGAAAAAATGCATTATCTGAGAGGTAGTTCAGCTGAAACATTAACAATTTGGAGGAGCTCTGAGACCTGAGATTTAGTTTTATTTCTTACATAGACATTACTGCACAGTAATGTACGGTACTGTGTAAAAGTCTTGTACCATGTATTTTTATTACAAACTTTGATATACATTATTTGACTTAATTATTGAATCAGTACAAAAACACAAACATTAGTATGCCACCAAAAAACTAAAAGGTTACAGAAAAATATTATATAAACAACCATAAATTTTTTGTTTAAAAAATAAAATAAAAAAAACAGGATAAAAGACTGCACAGATTGTACCTGACACTAAAGGGTCCTCAAAGTGTTGTCACACCAAATACTGACTTTGTTTCATTAATTACAGTTTACTGGGCTTTATAGTTTTGTTTTTTTTTCATCCTTGCTCTACAGAACTTATATTAATTTGCATAAGACTTTCCCATAGTACTATATATATCTTCACATATCCTAGCTTGTTAGGACGGTGGGGTCAGAGCACCGGTTCATCACCCCTGGAGCAGACTAGACAGAGCTAGGGCTTGAACCACAGACCTTCCGATCCATAACTCAAAACTTTAACACCCAAAGCTACCTCTGCCCCATATCTGTGTTAGTTTGTTAAAGATATCAAAATAAAATACAGGACCTTTAAGTCAAAAAAAAATTTTCACAGAAATTTATTAGTTATGTTTGCATTCATGGTTCTATCCAAACCTTGGTGAACTTCAGAACAATTTTGTTTCATGATATTTTTAAAGGTCTATAAAAGTCATTCAGGAACAGATTTATTAGCTTTATTCATGAAAATGGCAATTGTTCTCAAATCTGCTTATTCGCCGAGACGTAGAAATTAATTGTTCCAGCCATTTACTGCTTTAAGATAAATCACTAAAATGCACCATTGTTCTGTGTGAAGATGTTCTCTATTTATCATACTGTATGCTGCATTACTAGAGTGTGAGTCAGGCTATACTATAATACTCATATTCACTGGACAGATTATGTTTTTATTACCACTACCACCATTACCACTGAACATGTAGATGCTATTTTCACACTAAATGAAAACTCATAAAATCTAATTCTGACTTCAACAATAAATGACTGCATATAAGGAATCAGGAATTGATGATGAAAGATCTCAAAGATCAGAAAATATGACTGTCCTTATTTCTTTGGGAGCAAATAAAGCATCTCAGGGGGCGGGGGAAACACACACACACAAAAACACACACACATACATTAAGGTAAAGTAAATGCTGATATGTTGCAGTGACAGGAGGTTCACAGCATCCTGTTTACTGTAACCTCATTTGACTGATCAATATTATTGATTTCATTTAACCACTAACTTGTTTACAGGAACATACCAATCCAATTACACTGAACCGATTGCAGACTTACTGCACGCCACGTCAAGCAACATCCTCTTGAGTCACAACAGGGTTAAAGATGAGCTCGGTGTCTATTCTAAATGAACGTTGTCACAGACATTTGTGGATGGCGTTTCCATCGTTTTGCTAAATTGCAGTGTTATATTTAAATACGGCAAATTTCTTGAAGGAATAAACAAAGAGATTAGGTTAGTAATAGCAGTTAAGAAGTAGGAAATGTGCAATTGCCTTTTTTAGCAATTGTAGGGAAACCCTTTTAGTTATCTCAAAACCTGTAAGAACACTATTTTAAAAAAAAAAGGGGGGGGTAGCAAGCAAACCCCTGTGGTGTTAGCATAACCGTTTTATTACAGCATGGCAAAACGATGTGGGGGCAAAAACACAGAGGTCTAATTCATCCCAAGGGGCCAGCATAAAAAGCTGTGCGTCTGTAATGTTGGCCTGTAGATAAGCTGATAAGCTGCAGGGTTGTAAGGTGCCCCCGTGCATGTGTTTCCTGTTGCTGTATGTGAATGAGAAGGTTACATGGTTGTGATTAGCTGTATGGAATGTTTCGGGTTTTAAACTCCATGTGATATCCCTGGATTGACCTTTTAGCATTGGGCTGGTTCGTAAAGTGTAAATGTTTCTGATTATCAAAAAATCATTCAGGAAGTATTGTAGGTTATTATAACATTGAAAAATATCTTGTCATGCTATGTGTAAAATAGAAAGGTGTATGTATAAATAAAAATGTATGAAGAGGGAAACAAATTAGATAATATTTTCTTTCCTATAGTGCGCTGCAGCAGCTGCGTAGAGTAGTAGTGCAGTAGTCAGTTGACAAGCTCTTGTTTGGCGCCACCAGTATGTTGTACCATCGAAGAATATTTTTTTCAAGTGGAGCATGCTTTTAAACCTGGCGAGAATTACAAGAATACCACATCGGTATACTGTACGAGATTTAGTAAATAAATACATGAGTGAGAATAATAATGAATATTTTCCCATAACCTACCAGTGTGGAGGGACTTTTTGAACACACGTCATGACACGAAGCAGAGATTACTAAACCGATCTGAAAACCTATATCACCCTGCCCCAGGAACTCCTTTAATGGCCCAAACATGTGGAAATGGCTTGCCACGAGGTCAGGACTGTACAGAGGATATGGTAATAAATCTCAGCCAACTTCCTGTAATGTGCGAGTGGTGTTCGTGAATATTTGTGTGTACAGCTCCCACAGACAGATGTGTCTCTTCCAGAGGTTGGCGACAAATTATCCATTGATTTTCAAGGATCAGACATTCCACTCACTGAACCCACGACAGTGGGCTCTGAGCCACCTCAGCCAGGATCGGCATTCACGGACATACAGCCTTCTTTAAAACGTTTGTACCATTCATATATTGTACTGCGGCTAATAGTCACATTACTGTACTGTGCTTGGAGGCTTCTGGAAATGTCAATCGATTTTACACGAGAAATGTCGACACAAGTCCCGGTTTGACTTGAACACCCCTCATACTAGATGGCTGTGGGTCTTCAGCCTTAAGACTGTAATGGCTAAGAACAGTTTGCCCTTAAGCCGCCATCATTGCATAGATAAAAACTTTAATGCGATACAATAGACTTGCTTTAAACTATATGAAATTTAGAAATGACTGATTGAAACTCATACTCAAATTCCTTTTTAACACAATTAGCAATGGAGTAACATACAGTTAAAGAAGCCCAGATGTGCATAGATACTCAACAGACACCTTTTGAGTCTGGTTCCTCTGAAAGTTTATATCTAATGTCACCTCAAAAAAAAATTTCTTTATCACCATCACCTCTGTCAAATTTATGACTAAAATTTATACATGAATTTCTATAAAGCCGTTTAATGCCAATGACCATGGTTAGAAGATACAAAAATAAAACTGAATTAAATTGTGGGGTTTTGGCTAAGCGTTCAATCAAATCAAATCATGTCCCTTTAAGAACCAAGTGTAAGAAGTGCAGCACTAGTCTAGATTTTCATCTTTTGTTGCTTTGAACACTGAACTCATGTTTATTTTTATTCCTGTTCTAGTCCTCAATCTGCTCCATCTCATCAGTGGTTTATTGTCTAATTGTGTTAGCATGTTTTATGTTAGTTAGGGATTTGCCTTTTTATATCTTCTTCACTATTCATTGTTAAGTTCAAGTCAAGTCTTGTGTGTTTGTTTCATTACGCTCCCCCAAGTGTATCTGCCTGTGATTGAGCCCCAGTATGGGCTATGATTACGGTTGAGACCAGAAATCTGTATATACCTAGTTTACAGATTAGATCAGTTTTTTTTTTACATGTGCATGCACTTTCTGTTATCCTACATATCTTTTGGCAAGTTAATTTGGTCTTGCACCAATCCCCACTCTTTAATTATGTCTCCTCATCACATGACAGCTAACAACCTAGGAAGGCTGAGGAACCTGAGGAACATACAACATTGGGGGCAAAATTAAAACACTTGAACGAAAGCACTATCTACCAAGTTGGTACGTAGATAGTGCTTTCGTTCAAGTGTTTATGCGTCTATGTGCAAGAGCACATAGACGCCTTTAGCTGACACCACTAGCTGACATCTTTCAGCTAGTGGTGATGAAGGACAAAAGTATGGCGCCCTTCTCTCCACTAGAGCATGGACAATCAACTTGCTGTGGCATAGTCAGTATTGGAACTCTCAATCTCTGGATGATGGTTATTGCTTTTCTCCTGTGCCACTCATACCACCTCAGCCAATACCTCCAAAAATATTGTGAACCTTCACAAGTCCAGTTCCAACTTAGGAGAAACTTCCAAACAAAAAAATGATAAGAATCTTGGGACTATGCAAACACTACATTGTCCAGGAAAGAAGCACAAATTAACTCAATTAACCACAGGGATAAATAATAAAAGAACTCTAGATTGCCATCCCTTAAAGACTCATGCAAGGAAGACATTTTACCAAAAAACAATGAAAACAACAAAAATTTACTTGTTTCATCATAATGAACAGCTAGATGTACGGAGGAAACAGGCTAAGGCTTTTTCAAAGAACAACATCACAAATGTGAAGCCCTGGGGTGGCAGCATCATACTGTATAAACAAAAGAAACATTTTACAACAAAAAAAAAAAAATTATACAACAAAAAAAATTATACTGTTACAAAAACCTAAAATCTGATTCATTATTTTGTTTGCCTTGTTACATTAAGAACACAGCTAAGGTCATGCTCAGTAGAGCGCTACTTTAGTAGAAGCCCATGCCAATGCTTGAACACAAGCAGTTGCCAGGGATTACCATTTCCAGGATATGGAACAGATTCTGAACACCTGGTTCCACTGCTGATCGCCCTAGGTCTTGAAGCCCAAGAGGGACAACAGCAAGACAAGCCAGACTTATTTGATGGTGTCATTTGAAAAAGAGTACAGAAAATGATGCAACTACAGTGGCTGGTATTCCAGGGTTACACAAGGTATTTTCAGAGATGTCTGGCTGTAGCTGGAAGTGAATTTTAAAATTCTGGTGCTGATGGACACACATATTTTTGTGTGCAATCGAACCTGCTTATTGACATAAATAAATTAGAGAAAGGTATATGTGCAACATTTATTTCATCCATGGGTATATTAGGGAGAGGGCAAGTGGCATCTTAAGTAAGGAGTAACATCTAGAAATACTGATGCAAAAACCCAAGACATGTTAAAACCTGGTTGCAACAATGATCTTAAGCATATCTGAAATGACTCAAAGACAACAAAATGACTTGAGGACAACAAAGTGAAAGTAATGGAGTGGTAATTAAAGTCCTTAAAATAAGTAGTGGAGTGGTCATTAGTGTTTAGCCTTTTACACCTCCAGGGTTTGAATCTTGTCTCCAGTCCCGTGTGAGAAGAATGCATGTTCTCTCCATGCTTGGTGGATTTCCTTTGTGGGTTTGCAGTTGTCTACCATAGTCCAAGGGTGGCATGGTGGCTTAGTGGTTACTCCGCCTTGCACCTTCATGGTCGAGGTTTGATTCCCAGCTCGGATCTGTGTGCATGGAGTTTGCATGTTCTTTGTGTTCTTCGGTTTCCTCCCACAGTCCAAAGACATGCAGATTAAGCTAACTGTGGTTTCCAAATTGCCTGTAGTGTGTGTCGGTGAATGGCAGTCGGGCATGGAGCTTGCTACCCCACCCCTTAAGTATAGTAACTGCCAGAAACGATGGATATATTTCCAGAATGGTGAATATCCCTCTCCAGATTGCGCATGGACAGACCAAATTACCAAAATTACCTTTAGTCCAAAGCGTGTGATTGGGTATGGGTGTCAGTGTATATGTTTGTGCCCTGCAATGCGTTGGCACCCCATCCAGGATGTACGCCGCCTTGTGCCCTAAGTTCCCTGGAACCCTACACAGGATAAACTATATAGATGGATGGTCATTCTAGCAAATAATTCTTTTTTTCAAAGATGAACAAATTATTAGTATATAAACATTTGACAAATTAAAAGTCTGATATAGTGCCCATCTACTCACATCAGGATATGACTGGCACCAAAAGAGGTATATCTTATATTACAAATGTCCAGGTACTTTTGACCTGAGAATAATAAAAAGGGAAAAAATAAGATTGGATTTGTAAATATAAAACAAAAAGATGATATTTTTGTCAATATTTCATGACACATTTCCTTCCCATATCCATCAAGAAGATCCCAATCACAGCCACCATGAAAACACAATCCCTCCCAGCCAACAGATGTTCTCTTTTAATTTCTCCACTATTTGTCTCATTCATTTTCTGGTTCATTTCATGTTTCAATTATATGAAGAAAGCCTTTTTATTTTTTTCAAATTGCCCCATGTTGCTTTCTTTCCTTGCTTACCTTGCTCACATCTTGCCTCCTGCCTCGAGCACATGAGGACAGAAGGAATGAAAAGCCAATGAGTTTGTAAATGAAACTTTATTTACTAATGAAACGTTTTTGCTCACTTATGCAAAAATGACTTTTGAAGTGACTTCAAAACTGTAAAATGGATGTGCGCAGTTAAAACATAGGTCCTCGACTTAAATTATCCCTTATTGCACATGCACATAAGAAGCTGAGCTGTATGGGTATAAAATGAGCAATGACATGGGTCAGTGGGATAGCCCCTGCCAAGTATCGAACACAGCATGAGGGTTAAACAGCTCATCTGAGGACTACAGCATGCTGGCACTGGAATCTACACCAATCTGCTGAATCATGGCAGCTTTTCCAGTGGCCCTGATGGCAGCATGAGTTGTGGCTACTGCCAAGATTGCCGCATCATTCTCTTCATGTCATCAATCAACACCACAGCTCGGTAGGGCTTGTGGGGCTGTGCGCTAGGTCATTAAACACGCATTAGCATCCCAGCATGCCGTTCACGACAATATCGCTTCATCACCTTCTCTGGCCATGATGCCTTTTCCAATGCCATTGCAAGTGATTTTAAACTTGTACCTTATAATATTTATTCTGGACAGCACCAATTATATGCTAAATATACAGTATAAGGAGGAAATAAGCCCACTGAATGCATCACTGAGTACAGATGTTCCTGACATGGAGATGCTGTTCATGCAACTGATTTGCATTTATTTAAAAGCTTTGAGAATGCAATGTGTGGGTCTCAAGGTCTCCAGGTGGAAAATAGTTGGACATTTCTATCAAGTTTCAAAGCACGAAAGAATACAAACGGTCTCTGAACACAGCTTCCAGTCATTCAGGATGACATGGCACAATGCATGACGGAAGCTATCATAAAGCTATATGCATGCAGTACGATTGATTGTGTGTATTTGTGTAAAACTGAATTTCACCTGGTTGAGCTCAGATCAAACACTTATACACATTAGATTTTTGTACCCAAAATGAGGCAGAATCTCATGCAGGAGGTGGACATATAGACATAGAAAACTGCATTCAGCAGAAAAGGAATGAGAATTTCTGAACTTCATGCAAAAGAGAAGTGACTACCTCTTTTAAGTGGCGGCGTACAAGTACCTACTTACTAAAAAACACATTTTATAGCCAAGAAAACCATGCAAACACCATCAATCAACAAACAAGCAGGATATAATTACATCGGGTTAACATTTCTCCCTAATGCACTCTAATGTACCCTAATGCACACATACTGGGATTATAAATGTTAATGGGTGAGTGTGTACGCTTTGCTGGTGATGCATGAAATTTTCTGTAGATTATGATTTATTCACAGATCTAAGCACATCCTATGTAGTCCAAAAAAAACTGCAAAATTTTTACAAAGAACGTGACAGATGACCTCCATCACAGGTGTTAGTCTTTCCTGTATGTGTCTGTTTTTGCCTATTTTGTTGTTCCTGTCTCGAATTTCAAACTTTAAGGCATGATGGAAATTTGGCCTGCAGAAAATCTTTTCTCATTAAATAGAACATTAAAAGAAAAAGAAAAAAAGGTGCGTGGGTCTGGAAACACATTCAAACTATTTTTTTCAAAATGTCATTGTCTTCAAAATGTTACACAATGATCATTGTTGAAAGCACTATAGAAAGAAAATTGAATTGAATTGAATCATTTCATTTATACGAAGTTATATACTTTCTGATTTTATCACAAATATACAAAAATCATGATTTATTTTATATCTAATAGACTACCATGTCAAAACACACACTGTGTGCCGAATAATCTACCTTTGAATGCACTAATAATAATTACTTATTGTTATTAAACTATGAAATTGTTATGTATTTATTTGTTTATTTATATGAGCGAGTTAAATCGCTACATTTCCATGCATTCGATTTTTTCAATTCGATTGAAGTCGTGCCGATTGCAACATTAGGGTCGGTGTAAACGTACCTAATGAAAAATATGATTTGTATCAAGCAATTCAATCCCCTTTACACAAATTCGCATTTTAATGTGCATCAGTTCAGTTTAAGGTCGTTGCCTTTAAATTTTCGAATTCCATATACAGTAAATTATTTTATTTGCATATTACAGCTTTTTAGGAAGTTTTAGGGTCTGCCAGGATACCTGGCATAGAGAATACACACTTAAAATACAAAGCATTTTAGACATAGTTTCTGGTAAGGGTTACTGGGTTTGCTTGAGTTCCCAACAGTGGCAGCTTATTGGTGGTGGAGCTTGAACCCCTGACCTTCTGATCAGAACTCTAGAGCTTTTGTTTCTTTTACATGGCCTGTAATTTCCTTACAGAGTTGCACTGCTAAGGGGTTCACCCTGTGGCTAGGAGTTCTGGCAAAGCCATAACGAGGATGTGTTAACCTGAAAACACAATGCGACTGCTTTTCACACTTCCTGATGGTTGGTAGTCGTTGCGTAATGGGAGGAGTGCAGCGTTCTGGTAAATCCTTCACAAAGGTGATTTTTATAGGAAATTCCAAATGTTTTTCTGAACTGCATTAACTTTTTTTTAATGAGTCTCAAAATTTGTAACATTTTACAGTTAAAGTGGGATTTAAAGATTCCATAACAACTCAAACACATAAAATACAAACATTCTGAGAGTTGAAAAGAAACTGTGTTGATTACAGTTGATTACTGTTGAAGTACTATGTCATGTTAAATGAATACTGCTACTACTACTATCATAATATGATCCATGATTTAATATGAAAGTAATGTCTCCATATGAGGATGCAGGGTTCCCAGGAGGTTAATGAGCTACCACTGCCCCTAAACACACACAACCACATACTGCTTGTGATTCACAAAGGCCCAACAATGACGTGTTAATAAATTGATCATTTGCTAATAACATGGTGGAACATTAATTAGCTCTGTTCTGTTCGACACTGAAGGACTGGGTGCTCAGACCTTCCACTCCAGAGAAAGATGTCTGTTATTCCTTTAGAAGGTCTGGCAAATAAATAATGCTGAAGTGTAGATTTTCTGCTGTCATTTCAGCTTTCTGTCAGTGGTTATGTCCAACAACACTAGTCAGATTCAATACACTCATTGCTTTCCTGACACCAGTGCCTGAAGCCTTTGAAGAACTGGAAATGAGACAAAATAAGTCAATATTTCAGTGTTATGAATTATGCATTCATCTTCAGTAACTGCTTTATTCTGTATAGCTTACTGGTGGATCTGAAGTCCCTGGACAGGACTTCTTAGTTATTTTGCAATGCAAATGCATTGCCATTTATAATCTGTGATGCAACAATCACTGACTGTAAAAGCTCTTTTAATGTCATGTTCAAACTTTGTATAATCAAGAGCACCATTTACAAAAATATGGACAACGTAAACGAAAGGAAAACAAAGATCCTGTAAATACTACAAAGTCATTATTCTTATCTCTGACAGTGTATTAGTAAAGATTTGTGAGGAAAAAAAACAGGTGTATAATGGCTAAATCTGTAAAGTTAGAAAAGACCTTTTTGGGTTTTTTTTACATTTTGAGCCAGACATCATGTCCATCCATATACAGAAAGCTCCACCCCTGAATGTAGGGTATTTTAACTAGATTTAGCCAGAAGACTTCCAAACAAAAAAATTCCACATCACGTTTTTTTTTTTCAGTTACTTAATATATCTATTTAAGACAATGGCTTAAATAAAAAATAAAATAATAAATAATAATAATAATAATAATCATTCAACATAAGTTTCCACATTAATAGAATTAATAGTATGAGCCCAGTGTAACAGAAAATAGTGATTATTGTACCTTTAAGGAGCTCTCATCTCATCTTCTATACCGCTTTATCCTGTATTCAGGGTCACGGGGACCTGGAGCCCATCCCAGGTGGCTTAGGAACGAGGCAGGGTACACCCTGGACAGAGTGCCAATCCATCGCAGGGCACACACACATATACTCACTCACACACTCATTCACACACTACAGGCAATTTGGGAAGTACCCGGAGGAAACCAACCAAGCACGGGGAGAACATGCAAACTTCATGCACACAGACAGGAATCGAGCCTGGCCAGGAATCGAACCCGGACCCTGGAGGTGCAAGGCGACAGTGCTAACCACTACACCACCGTGC
>JAOVVA010000027.1:8655545-8671201 GCA_028565275.1 Leiocassis micropogon | reverse complement strand
ACACAGGGGTGGGCAGTCAGGTATGAAGCTTACGAGGCAGAAAGATAATGCTTTTCCAATAATCTTCAGTTCAACTCAGGTACTGCTGGGTTTACAGACCATTTTTACACCAGAAGTGAAGCTGAATGTGTTGAAAATTACAACATTTTTGCACTGATTTTCATGTCACATCAGATGTTGCTCTGATAATAATAATAGTAATAATAATAATAATTATTATAATTATCATTATTATTATTATTATAAACCCGCGCTTGGTGGGTTTCCTCTGGGTGCTCCGATTCTCCCACATTCCATACATGCAGAGTATGCTAATTGCCGTTCCCAAATTGTCTGTAGTGTGTAATTGTTTATGTGCCCTGTGATGGACTGGCACCCTGTACAGTGTGTACCCTGCCTCATGCCCAAAGTCTCCTGGGATAGGCTCAAGGCATCCTATGAGAATGCATAAAGCAATGCTGTGATCACATGACATTTCTTAATCCAGTGAGATTTTAAATTAATTTTGCTTTTCAACAGGCCTTAAACTGCTGTTCCAGTAGGGTTATAAGCTGGAACTGAGCTGACATTCAGTAAATTTATATAGATTCATCTTCATATACAGTATGGCGAATGATACAGTAAGTCCCTGACTTAAAAACAGGTTCCATTCCGGGGGGCATGTTTGTAAGCTGGATCCGTTTGTAAGTCTGACAAAGTAAGTTTTATACATTTTTGACACAAATGTACGATGTAAAGCATAAACCAAACAAACACCAGATTTGGTGTTTTAGTTCCGTATTATTCTTTCACGAGTAAATGTGAGGTCCGTCTGTATCTCTGGAAATTCATAACTTCATAAGTCGGGGACTTACTGTTTTCAAATTAAGAACACTACTGATGGGGTTGACAAAACAGGGCGCGTAAGAGTGTATGTGCTATGTTAATTTTAATTATTTATGTATTTATTTATTTAGCAGGAAAAATAGACATGGAAATTTCTTTATCCATGTACCTAGTGATTTTAATTAAGGGCAGACTTTCAACTTTAGTAAAATATCCAAGTTGAACAAAAATAAGTAAAGGTAAGGTAAGGTATTTGTAAAAATTGGTATGTTTAGGTTAAACTAATTACAGTAAATAGAAATTGAGCAGATTAAAATCTTAATTTAGACATAATACGCTACCATAATAGACATAACATCAGTATGTAAAAAAAATAGATGGAGATTTTTTTTTTTTTATTCCTCAACAACCCTTACCAACAAATAAAAACTTGCCAAAACAGTTTTTTGGATATGGATTTACGAGCAATATTCTGCATTATGTAATGTTTTATACCATACTCATGGTTTCAATTTGGACATGACAGCAAAGATATCCTGTGCCCTTTCCAACACACCTCGTTACAAGCTCGCCCTCTCAGCACCTTGCATCGATGAAAGGTGGTTCCTGTGGTTTTCAGTCAGTTATATCACACAGAGGTCACAGACACAATGAAATGTTAATGTCACAGTAGTCACAACTTATAAATCTGGAATAATAATGCAAGTTAGACATGTGTAATGTACATCTGGGGTCATGTGCCCAGAAAGGCTGAGAAGCCCCTATCGTAATGTTTAACCACATACTCACTCATTAACTCGTTTCCACATCCTTTCTTGTTAACCCATGCTTAGCATTCAGTAATTCAGACTGAATCATACTAAACAGTAATTAATATAACTTTTATTCACTAATTACAAAGACTAATACAGAAAGTGTATAGTTATATTAGTCCAAATTACCAATGTTGCTTGTGTATCATGAATACGTTAAACACGGCTATTTTTATCAGAACAATCTGCCATTGCTAGCAAAGATAAAATAAAATCTGGTTGTCACCCAGATTTTCTACACTTTCATCACACTTGCTATGGTCATCAACTTGTATTGCGATCTTTTATTACATGCTAAAAGGCATAAAATCAAGAAGACAGGCATATCATTACCGTCAACGCCCTGTCAAGACAGGGTGAACTGCGTGCGCTAAGAGAAATGCACCTCAGTATGATTCCTAACATCTTGTAATATATGCACATAGGGGGCATTAAATATTCGTTATATCCCTGTATAGAAGGCTGCCTAGATAGGCTGCATGTACTGTATAGGCAGCTTGTCATTATCATTCCCAAGCAAAACACTGTCCCATGCAGAAGGCAGCATAAACAATACATGAATCTCTCTTAAGATTTCTTAAGATTTCTAATTGTGGATCAATTTAAAAGCAACATCACGTGTTTAAAGAAGGCAATCACGAATTTATTCATGAAATGTGAAAATTATTGCAACGCCATATCCGAATCCGGGAGAGTGTCCCAGTTTCTCATCCTTCTGTGCATGTAAAACAGGAAAGACTATAATTTTATATTATACAATAAATAACTGCAAAGTTGACGCAAGTTGATATTGAGCCTAGAGAACATTCTGTTTATTAGTCCGCCGGCTGTAGTTATCCATGAAGCCACACTTCCTATTTCGAGCAGTTGGCTAACCCAATAAGCAGCACAAGTTCATGTTGCTTCCTGCTGAGCCCGTACGATAAGGAAGATGCATTAAACAACAACACTGGGACCGAACAAAGGTCAGCCTTACTGGATCAAAACACCTACATCCTGGGGAGACACAGTTCTCTCCCTTCAGCATACATAATCAGAAGCTCCTGCTGAATCCATTTCTCTCCCACATGCCGAATGACTTCTTCGTGTCTTGTTTTTGCAGTCATCTTTCATCACACGGGGACTCGGCTGCCCAGAGGCACATTAAAAATAAACAAGGGCAATAAATGAAGATGAAAAAAATTACAGTGTTGGAGGGATGAAACAGTAAAGTCTAAAGCCCCCTAAAGAATTGGAGGACAGACATCAAGAAGCAGCGTGTGTCAGAGAAAACCGAGCGGTGATTGTCAGAAAAGGACCAAGACCAAGGACCAAGTCATTCAGAACAATGCCGGTGTTTCTCGAAGATCTTCGTATCAGCAGTAACGTCATATATATTAACCTGTGGTTATAGGTTCACACCTAAAGGCCTGAATAAATAAATGCTTATTTAAAATTTGCCTTTATTCTGTAACACAAACCATGCTCAGTGTGAAGGCCACATTTTACAAGCGAAAAATGACATCCACTACATGAAGGAGACAATGCCTGGTTGCTATAAATAGGGGTTCCTCATCTAGTGTAGCCTCTGGTCTTGTGCAAATTGTTTTGAAGCTTTGAATTACAGGAAACATTATGGCCACAGCAAAACAAAATGTCTTCTACCTTTAAAGCGTCTACAAAGTTTTTGTTGTTTTTTTTTTTTAACGTCACATCCGACACAGCGGCTATGTCCGTCACCATGGCAGCCTCATAAAACCTGACCAGAAAACCCAAGGCATAGTCAAAGAATTTCCATAAAATTCCCATAATCACCAAGTAAACTTCACAAGTCTCATGCTTCAAGCTTAGCATTATAATTATATGTAATGTACTACATATTTTACAGTAATGACTAACCCATATATATCTGACAAGAACCCAGTCAGACTATATTTCAGTGGCAGCCATTAAACATTTAAAAAGAACCAAATGAAAATCAAGACCTACAGTATTTCAAGAGATAAATCAAAGAAATCCAACAGGAACTCCATAACTCCATAGGGGATTGTAATAGACAATTTAAGAATGATAAGAAATGGATTTAAAGACGTTATTTTTACAAAAAAGAAGAAAGTTCGGGGGAAGCTTTCTAAAAGATTTATGCAACATCTAGTTTTTCCACCACAGGAAAGTCTTTGAGATAGATGACTTTGAACTTTAATATTTCACAGTTACAGTATGTATCAAGTTTCATTTTTTCCCCTAATTATTAGCTTCAAGCAAGAGAGTAAAAAGTGAGTCAGAAACTAGTGAGAGAATGACAAAAGTTGTTATAACAAAAGTGATTAGGCAGTAACTTGTTTCATGGATAATCCACACTATTAAATGTAACTATGCATACGGTTTAACTGCGGTTTAACAGAAATAAATACATAAAAAAAAATTTAAGCCCTTGTTTGGCGGCATGGTGGCTTAGTGATTAAACCCATTGCCTTGCACCTCCAGGTCCTGGGTTCGATTCCTGCATCGGCTGTGTGCATGGAGGTTGCATGTTCTTTCCGTGATTAGTGGGTTTCCTCCCACAGTCCAAAAACATGCAGATTATGATAACTGGTGTTCCCAAATTGCCCGTAGTGTGTGAAGGTGCATGTGAATGTTGACCGGAGGTCATACCACGGTCATACAAAATGGGAACAAATACAATGGTCACAATTGGCCTCCAAAGTCCCTAGTTGGACTACAGGGGTTCCTAGAAGGACGGATGGAACCGCTTGTTTGGTAGGTACATACAGTATACAGTACAGTAAAACCCCTTTTTTCACATATCACACCTTGTAAGGAAGCTGGGGTCAGAGCTCTCTGAAGCAAAGGGAAGTGAGGGACTTAAGTAAGAAAGGGAAGTAAAGTTGGACCCTCAACCTTTACACCAGTAACACAAACCCTTAACCAGTGAATCAACACTGCCCCCACTTTTATTCGCATTAGAATGTAAGATAGATTTCGGTTTCCTTATTAACTTCTATTCTGTATCACCTTATTAGGTCAGTGATAATAATACTGATTCAACAACCTACTGATAAAACTCCAGCAGCCGTATTCACAAAGCTTCTTAGAATTCTCTCAGAGAGCTCCTAGCTGGGAGTCCTAGACTAAAAGTGATTTAGGAAACTTCTCAGAGCAACTCTGAGTAAGAAAAGTACAAAACCCTTTATCTTAGTGAGGAGGTGTGGTCGACTCAGTTGCTAGGGATGACACAGCAATTCAGGGACTGTGATTGGTTGATAAAAATATATGTAAAGGTCTTAAAAAGCACTCTTGGTGAAAATAAAATATATGATAATAGAATAGACAGTGAAATTATAATGTTTGTATATAAGGAAACTGTATAATCATGAATGCAGGCTTCTTTATGTAAAGTTTCTGTTATAGGCTAAATATCCAAATGTTAAAAATGTGTCTTCTTTTGAAGCAACCAATTTCCATACAGTAGTTACTATATTAAAGTTCTTACATTTATTTACCATACTGATTTTATTACTTGTAATCCATTTCAGACTGATGGGAGCAAAATGGCTCAGCTTTTACCAATTTACATGATTCCAGGACAGTCTATTAAAGTTGCACTTTCAGATGGTATGTAGCCAACAATCCAAGAGAGATGGAAGGAAGGAAAACAACAAGAAAACCAAATTGGACAGACGATGTGTGTTTGCTTTTAGCTTTTCGTTCAGTGTTTGGAGAATATTTCTTCTTTCCGCCATTTTGTCCTCTGCTATAGAAACTCTTCAGCCTCTTAAAAGTCCTCCTCTTTACTTTTAACAATTTTTAACTTAGGAGCTGTTTTTAGGACTGGGATATTTCGTGAATCATTTTTATCTTTACTAAGATTTAGTCCTAACTTTAAGGGGAAATTCTAAGAAAATGTCATAATTCGAAGAATTTTCTTTGTGAATACGGAAGCCCTGAAGTTTAAAAACTTTTTTACTATGAGTAATTTTTTTTCCAGCTATACTTAACAAAGTAGAAGGCAAAAAAGTATAAAAGGCACACAGAGTGTATTATTCATTGCACAAGTTTGATCTGAGGTATACTTTTGCTAATGAATTCCGCTAGATGAGAAATGATAGGTTTTAAGAGCTATGTCTTTTTATATTACTGAAGTTCGCAGCCTTCATATCAGTCTCAAAACTTGCAGCTGCGATTCCTGATTAGATGATAAAAATTTGCCTCGCATACTCCTACACCGTTCACTCTGTTGGTTCCGCTCCCCCACCTTTGATCACATCAGTGCCTCATCTTTTATCTCCTGTAACTTTGGCACCACTGGGAATTCAGTCATGTTTTTACTTCCTCTGGATCACAAGAAATCATCAGAAGAGGAAAGCTGATCAGTAGAGTGTAAACACTGATAGGCTTCAGAAAGCCATGAAACTCCTCAAAGGCTTAAGTGATAGAAAAAGAAATCAATGCCTGAATATGTACAAATATCAGACCAAAGTAGGTAAATTACAGTACTGTGCAGAAGTCTTGAGCCACCCTAAGTTCCCCATATTAAATAAAACTTAATAATGCAGATGAAAGAAATGGAAACAAATTGACAGAGTGCCTTAATATACAAAGTAAAAATTGGTTGTTTATATAGCAGCAACCTCATTTTCCCTCTTGTCTGTTCCAACCACTCAGCATTCAGCATCACCAGTATGCTAATCACATTGATCATCTGTCACCATCTGCACCTGTTTATCACATTGTTTTTTTATGCTTGTAGAAATTCATATGTCACTGTGTGGCTTGAGAAACAAAACGACGGGACCGGAAATGAGAGCTAAAAAGTATATCGGAAAACCTGGAAAACAATTCCTCAAGACTATAAGTATAGCTCTTTGGAACACAAATATGAAGAAATGAGGGAGGTACAAGACTTTTGCACAGTCCTGCAGATTGGTTCCGCTACGTTAACGGCATTTGGCCGACGCCCTTATACAGAGCAACTTACATTGTTATCTCATTATACATTTGAGCACTTGAGGTTTAAGGGCCTTGCTCGAGGGCCCAACTACTTGGTAGTGATGGGGTGTAAACCTGGGACATTCCAATCAGTATTCCAAAGAAGTAACCTGCTGTTGCTATAGTATGTGTGTGTTTGCTTATTTCTGCTTAATTCACATTTTCATTCTATTATGGCTCCCAGATCACACAGTGGCCCACAAGCATGGTCACCAACTCCAATTTTCAGACCACAGAGTGGCCTACTGGACAAACATGGTCACCAAATCCAACTTCCAGACCACAGAGAGGCCTACAAACATGGTCACCAACTCCAACGTTCCAACAGACCACAGGAAACCAGAAAACATCTGCCAAATATAACTTACAGACCACAGAGTGCTCAACAAATATGGCCACCAAATATTGCTCCCTTATAACTAAGTGGCCATCAACTACAACAGCCAGACCACAGAGAACCTAAAACATGACCATTAAGAATAGCTCCCAGACCACAGACTGGCCAACAAACATGGCCATCAAGTACAACTACAACTGAATTACTGATCACATACGTGAACTCGATCTCACTCCGTGACCTGACCACATTGATGACCCCTGCTGTAAAATCTGTAAATGTTCTTGGCAGAGTTACAGAGAACTGCATTATGAAAATTTCCTGATAAACAGCGATCGATCTCAGCAATGACTTCTGTCACTCTGTAGGAAGGCTGTCATAGAAGGTTTGAGGCTATCATTGAGAGACAGATATTAAATCTAAATCTGAATCTGAATAAAACGGAATCTATTACAGAATTGGGAAGCTCTAGACATACACACAATGCTTCTGTCCAGATATCATCCCAGAAGAAGTCAGCCTGGCAAACACTGAGTCAAGGAGCATCCAGGTGGCCTGTATATTAAATTTGACACTTGTGACTCAAGGTTATTTTCTATCACATAATTACGTGTGTGTGTGTGTGTGCAGTTTATAATTACCACAGGAGCACTAAGATGTCTTCAGTTCTACCTATCCTGTGATTGGTGGAACAACTAAAGCAGTTGCATTTTCAGTCCCAAGGCATTCTGGGTAAATAGAGATAAACTGTGCAGTTGCGGCTACTGCAAGAACATGACACAGCAGGGCTGAAACACCGGCAGGAGAGCTGTCAACAAGCATCCATCTTCCCTTGCTCTGTGTGCAATAAAAGACGGCTACACTGATAGCCTGATCTTACACATGCACATTCACCTTGAGGAATTCTTAACGAAACGTATCAATGTTTAAAAAGGCGATACAGAATAACTGTCTGCTCAAATTACTAAGTCTTCACAGTATTACAAGGTAATTGATTTCCATCACATTTTATCTGTTAAAAAATCCACATAATACTCTGTGGAGAAGGTATAATTACACACATGCGGTGTTAATAAAATCTCCACTGTAACACACATCTGTATGATAATTAAATGCCTGCCTAATCCTCCAGACCCTATTGCTCTTTATTAAAAGGATAATCGATCTCAGGGACTTTACCACGCTACAAAACCTTCCAAGCTTTTCTCATTAGTCCACTCAAAAGGGTTAAAATCCCAGGAGGATGTTACGAGAGAATCCTTCCTTATGAATAATTTATATGATAAAAAGAGATTTAAAAACTGCCATTAGAATATATGTAGCAAAGCTGTGATAACCAGCATCAGCAAAAACAAGGTTTATTCATTTATTTACCCCTTTATTGATCCATAACTACCATGAATTTATTGTCAATAGAGGGAAGACCCTAGCTCCTTTCATTACACACTTTGTAGTTTACTGTGTATAAAATACTCAGATTTTAAGGGGTCGCCACAGAAGACCATCCGATCCACACACAACCTTGCACAGGTTTTTATGCCTGATGCAAGAGGATTGGTCGAGGATTAGCACTGTATCCAGTGGGTAGGATTTGGGCTCTGGCTAAGAATCGAACCCGCATGGGAGGCAAGCGACCACTGAACCACCAACACCCGTAACAAACACAGCATAATAAAAAAGGAGTCCCCAGTCACTGTCAATATGTAACTATCTGTTTAAAATGTTTGTTTACCTGTCCTGTTTTAAGTGTCAGGTTATTTTACCGCTAACAATACAATATCGTGCTCAGCTGGTTGCAGCGTGGTGCTAGTAATGCCTAGGTCGTGGGTTCGATTCCCGTACTGGCCAGCACGACAGCCTTTGGGGCACTGGTGGCTCAGTGGTAGGTGTTTCGCCTGCCATGCGGAAAGCCTGGGTCCAATTCCCAGCCAGTGCCCGAACCTCAACCACTCAAGTGCCGGTCCCAAGCCCGGATAGAATGGGAGCGGTGCGTCAGGAAGGGCATCCAGAGTAAAACCTGTGCCAAGCTTGTATGTGCGGACCGGATGGTCCGCTGTGGTGACCCCTTGCAGGGAGACAATACAAGCTGTATAGTCTGCTTACAACTGTGTTCCTATTCTACACTGATGATATGTTTTACTTTCTAACCATCATATTCAGAGTAAGGGCTTATTTCCCTTCAGAATGCAATAAGACAAAAACAAAAATTGTATGAAAGATTTATAAATTGATTATATCTAATGGAAGTACTTTATATAAGATTTACTGATATTCACATAGTCACTCATAATTCACCCATAAATCTTCTAAAATGTGGGTGTCCTTGAATTTAACAGAAGCGTGTGAAATCATTCATCCATGATTTGTCACGGCATGCTGGGTTTTGGGCGTCGCCCTGTTCGAACTGTTGTCCTGACGCAATCCGTTTCAAAAACTGTACTTAGAATGGATTTAGCGGCCGCTCAGAATGTTGTTGAAAAGCAAGTCCGTCCCACCTTTGGAAATCATGACAGCAACAGCAATGCACGATTGTACTTAAAGGCTAAAAACAAAGTGGTGAAACAATGACCTTTTTAAATAGTCATTTATTCGAAGGCGTAATATTAAACCATGAATCCCCGTGAGGACATGAGGAGAGAAAAAAGAAAGAGAAACATCAAATGTCAACACAATACTGCTGATAAACAAGGGGGTAATATTTTATATGACTTACAATGAATCACTGTGAGCGTGCCTGAGGTGTAGATTTTTAGAAATGATGAAACATAGTAAATCTGGTGCGACATTAGTAACTTTAGGGAATGGCAGATTCTGTAGAGAGGAGACAGGAAATACTGCTCCATTGCTCCCGAGAAGCATTTCCTAGTTGTTTAGGGCTGCAGTGGCACTCGGGACACACATGTACGCAATCTATAGTAACAGGAAAGTACACACATTATGTAGTTTGTTATTTCTGCCTCATGGCACAGATGCTTGACATGCTGACAATAGCAGGAATGGAATTTGGAGGAGGAAGGATGTGCTTTGGAGTAGTTCATGCATTGTGAGGCATTTCCTTAAGTTTAGCACTCGGGAGGGGATTCACACAGCTGCAGAAACCCACAAGGAAAAAGTGGACAGAGAAGGAGAGACTCACTATACCCCTTATAATTACTACAGATTATAGTCAAGGCTTGTCATGATATTAGATGCAAGGGCTTAAATCTAATATCTATTAATAACAATGATAAAATTAGTGTTGAATATTGCTCTATATCATGTCTCCAATGGCATAAGAAGGAGAACAGCGACCTGTCAGTCAAAAATATGCAGTTAATTTTTTAGGGGCATTTTTTTTTTATGCACTTCATATTAATCACCATATGCCATTATTATAGCCATTATTCTAATATGCACCATATACAAATACACAAGGGGTGTCCAAGTCGCAGTTATGAGAGTAAAAACTACCTTTATTTTTGTATATAATCCCCTGCTATACGAATGCACTTATCCCAGTGTTTCACTAGTGCTTGGGTACCTCAAGGTAAAACGTTTTCTCAGTTTGTCTGAGCCATTATTCGACCGGCTGCTTCAGGTCAGAAATGCTGGCCTCCCAGGAACTCCTTTATTTGCCCAGTCATGTGGAAAGGCCAGGACCGTATGCAATAACTACATCTAAATAAAGATGCGGCAATAACTCCTAGCTGATGTCCTGTAATGTGCAAGTGCAACTTCTTTAAAGTGTTTGAACCATTCCAATGTTTTACTACAGTTAGGACTCTCATCACTGCACTGTGCTAAGTCTTCTGTAAATCATAAGCATCATAAGCAAGTTTATCCCAAGTCCCAGTTTGACTCGAACACCCCTCGTAGTAGTACTGCTACTTTGGAAAAAAGACGAAGAAAAAAAAAAAACAGTACTGTACAGAGCATGACAAAACAAAAATTATATTTTGTTTTATATATACTATACAAAAATATTTTTTTCTGCAATTTATAAATTAAACTACAGTACAATATTTTGTTCATATCATGCTGCACATCCTTGAAATATAACCACGCTTGTCAGTGCATCTTTTCAGTACTTAACACAGCCAGAGTCAGTGTCACTCACTACCTTCATACACACTTCCTGCACAAACTAAGGACATACAGTATATATCATAGTCGTGACGTCTCATCGACGAGGAAAGTGGACGACTTTATTAGATAAGAGATCCAGCCACTGCAGTGAGAAGTTGTTGAGTCAGGTCTTCAGAGAATGGGATAAAATTTATCGAACCCATATGTAATAAGAAGGCACATTTGAGTGGTATCTGTGCCTAATATTTAGTTTTCAAGGAAAAAGGCTTGTGGGGTTTTCCATGCTCATTTCCCCTATGCATGGAGGATTTTGATACACTTTGTTAAAGCCAGTAGGTTTTTCTTGCCACAGGAAATTCATGACAACTGTGATCTTGTGATTTCCAGTTTCTTACTCCCAGGACAAGCTGTATTGTGTTGTCTCATTAAATACAGACGGGAAAAAAAGGAAGGTGAGGGAACGACTAGATGTTATAATATCTTGCAGACATTCTCAGTTGTGGGCAAAGTACACAAATCCTGGAATTGAGTAAACGCATATATACCCTAGGTAAAATAATACTAAGCTTGTATTAGCCTTAAAGTCACAGTAAAAGACTCTCTGCTTCCTGACTGGGAACCTGCTATTGATCATCTTCTATGTGCAACTCTATGTGTCTCTACTTCTGATTTCGAACACCTGCTACATGATTAGGGAAGGCAAATCATGAATAGCAGCCAGCAGGTAGCTAACACTTTAAATACTATGCACCACTGAAATGTAATGGAGTAGAAAGTACTAATATTTGTTGTAGGATATAGTGGAGTAAAAGTTCAACTACCCAAGTAAAGTTAAGTACAGTAACGAAGTAAAGTTACCTTCACCTCGGTGCATTCTGCAGCATTTAAAGCACAACATATCCTTTAGGAAAAATAAATATTCTAATATTTAAAAAAATGATGTAATATGTAAGGAACTGAGCTCTTCAGAACATTCTCCTAGTGAATAATAATAATCTACTTTATGGTGGTCATGGGACATCACTCCACTGATGATTATTTTACTTTAACATGACCCTCTAGTTTTATTCCTTATTTTTTAAATATTCTGAGCTCTCATTACGCTACAGTTTGTGGCATAGTTACTGTAGCAATGAGTCCTATTAGCATTTATTTTCACCAGCTCTCCTTACACAAGAAAAACCACACATACTTTTCTATTATCCCCTTAAACGTTTTCTGACAATCCACCATTTCTTCATGTCTACCAGATAAAAGAATGATGCAAGGAGATCAACCTTCAGCTGCTTTAAAGCTGTTGCCGGCCGCAAGCATTTTCCACATGTCATTAGCCATGTTGTGAACAAAGCAACAGTTTGAACTCTTAAAACGGCTTCACCCTGTCCTCAACTTTGCTGTTAAGGAGCTTCAGCCTGGATTAATGTCAAATATGTGATATCCATCAAATGGCTCTAACAGACACTTATCTGAAAAATAATGAAGCAATCACCATTGGCCGGCTTAGCATGCTAATTATGCTGTGCTAGCCTGGTCACCAGGGACCCTAATCACCAAAGGAGAGGTGGGGGGGTTGCATTTGTGTGTGTCTGCATGTGTGTTTGCGCAGGCATTTAAATAACTGAAGATGGAGAGCTGTTTTTGGCGATGTCACGGGTCATGACTGAATAAATAAAAAGGGACAGGAGCAGCATAGGAATGTCTGCCAGACTAGCATCATGATCAATCCCAGCAGCGATGTTTACCATATTTAATCCATGCAGTGACAGGACTAGTGACAGGTATAACGCAGCTCAGCATAAACCAAAGGTATTTTACGATAATATAACTGGCATCTACTGGTTATTCTTTTTGAGTTGTGTTTAATGTTGTGGAAGGTAGAGGTAGGCATCCGGCAACAGTAATACAATTTTGAGGCTATAGCATAATCCATGACCTTATCACGATTATGCTAAAGCCACAACCCTGACACAACCGCCAAGTGAAGTGAATAGCATTGACTATTAATTGTAGACCAGTAAACTGGTGAGATTATGGGCATCCAAGGCTCTTTTATACCTGTGGGGTGCAAAGGCCAGCCCACCCGGTCACACAGAAAAGTCAATGTAGCACAAATTGATGAAAAAACGGAAATGATTGATATTGTAAAAAGGAATCAGGGCACCCAGTGCATCACAGCTCGCCATGTACATATGTACAAATCTTAGCTACTTTATATAACGCTTTGAACAACAGACATCAATGAAGTTCAAGATTGTTGATCTGGCCTACAGATTCCACAGATCTCAATCCAACTGAGTATCCATCGGATGTGCTGGACAAATCATGATTAAATCAAATATTTTTCATCTTTAAAATAAAAAATATATACATTTTGCAAGTTACTTAAGAGAGCAACCAAACTAAAGCACCTATAAATAAAAAATATTTCTGAAATGGTCATATAGCCCACCCCCAGAGGAGTCATTACCTTTCTGTTTTTCTCTCATAGAGTTATATGACATCTATTGAATTGTGTCTACAGAAACAACAACATTAGAATCAATACATTAATAATAAAAAAAGAATATGATTTGCCATGATGCTGCCATGTGGAATTGCATGTTCTCCCTGTGTTTGGTGGGTTTTCTCCCACAGTCCAAAGACATGCAGATTAGGCGTTCCCAAATTGCCAGTGGTGTGTGTGTGTGTGTGTGTGTGTGTGTGTGTGTGTGTGTGTGTGTGTGTGTGTGTGCCCCTGTGATGAATTGGCACCATGTCCACCCTGTAACAGGATAAATGGTCTAGAAGATGAAGATGATGCTACCAGAGCTGTAGTAGGAAATTAATCAACCCATTCTGACCAAACAATTGTACATTTAACAGCGCTGTACTATAGACATAACTAAATACCAAAACAATGTAAACGTCACTTAAAATAAATAGAAAAAGTAATAGGTACTGTTTTTGCACATGACCACCCTCTCTACAGCTTCTTATCTATTATGAAAATCATGATTAATTGTTAAATTGCAGGCACTAATTGTTACTCAAAACTTTAAATCATTACGATGCTTTAATACAAATGGATCTTATGCTATGGTTTGAGCTGCTAAAATCTAACTTATCACATCGAGATGTTTTGGTTTCATGAGGCAGAATGTGCCATTAGATTTAATTGATCACTGTAGAGCAGACGAAAGGAGATGAAAATCAGCCAGGGAAAAAGTCTGCCAGATGGAATGAATGTCAATGCTCATCCTCTGGCCTGTGTATGACTGGGTTAGCTAAATGTCAAATGCCTTATCCTTGAGACAGAACATGTTCCAACAGTACACTGAATATGCACCTCCTTTTCACCTTCCTCCTGTTCCATCATCTCTTTATTGCAACTCTTCCTCAATATCTTAACTCAGTTTTTCCATTGCTTACTTGCTTTATTAAGATCATGTTGTACTGTATGTATAACATCAATTCTAAATATTTCCATTCTTCTTTTTGTCATATTCAGGAAACAGATACGGAACCTATTCCTGTAACACTAATTCACTCCAGATGGAACACCAGTCATGGGAGTACACATATTAGCACCACTATTCACACATTTGGCAATTCAGAGTAGCCAATCTGTCTACTAGAACATTTTTAGAGGTGTAGGACAACTGGAAAACCCGAGTAAGCTGCCAGGAACATGGTGAGAACAGGTGAAACACTGCACAGACAAGAACACTAGCTCACGACCGAACTGGGGACTGTGGAGCTGTGAGGCTGCAATGCACAAATAATAAGGAGAAAATGCATGCTTTTATAATTCTACAGACATGAAAAACTAAGGGACGAGATGTATAACCATGGAGATGGAGAAGGACTCTATATTTTTGGAGTAGCCACTTTAAATGCCCAATAGAGCTTAGAAGATGGGACAGGGAGTAATCAACTTACATGATTACTATAAATAAATCATAAGGAGATGTATGGACATGAGAGAAACTTGGCTAATATTCAGATTACTGAACAGTTCCACGATGACCATCCATTATATGCCATATATATCATTCACATCATCCCATCAGGCAACACTGCCTTTTTATTACAGTATCCGTAACGGACAATATAGTACTGGGCAAAAGTCTTGAGCCACCCCTCATTTCTTCATATTAAATGTAATTAAATTATGTAGATTAAATTAAAGAAATGGGAACAAATGCTTTACGGTGATAGGCTACTGGAGTAAGTGCTGGAAGATTTAAAAATTGGGTGTTTATGTAACAACCTCTGCAGCATCCTCATTTCCCCTCTCATCTGTTCCAATCACTCAGCATCCAGAATCACCAGTACGCTAATCACCAGCCTGATCATCTGTCATCATCTGCACCTGTTTCTCTGGTTCATGCCTTAAATTAGATGTTTTCTCATGCTTGAATGATTCATAGGTCACTGTGTGGCTCAACCGAGAAAAAAAGCATTCCTCTGAAACTGATCAGGTACAGGAATTGGACTGAAAACAAGAGCCAAAAACTTGACAAAAATGAGAACCAAAAAAAGTCCTGGAGGACCTATATATATATATATATATATATATATACAGTATATATATATACAGTGGTGTGAAAAACTATTTGCCCCCTTTCTGATTTCTTATTCTTTTGCATGTTTGTCACACAAAATGTTTC
>JAOVVA010000027.1:8593424-8610770 GCA_028565275.1 Leiocassis micropogon | reverse complement strand
CAGCATCACCCGGGGATCGAACCAGCGATCTCCGGATGATAGGGCGAGCACTTTACCACTGCGCCACTCGGAGGCCCGTCTAAAATGTTTTTACCCCAAATCACCATGAAGCTCTTAGTGATTTGGATAATTATGTGTCATGCTGATTTAATTGCAGCATGGGTGTTTTTCAGCATGGCAAATTCCAGTAAATGAATTCTAGCACTCCCTGGTATGACCTTTTAGCAGAGTGATCCTGCCTGAAACCAAAGAAAATTACAGTAGAATTACAGCCTCTTCTCCTCAGCACAAGAAATGCCTACGATTCTTAATGATATAGGAAGCACATTAAAATTAGTCTGTAGCTTTGTACATGTCTTTAGGGGTTTACTATTTGAAGGCGATGGCTCGAAGGAAATGCAGTTAGCCTTATGTTTTCATCAAGGAATCAGACAGACCAGACCAGACCAGACAGGAGCATCTCTGAAACGAGTTTGTGGTTCTTGATGACCTGTTTTGTAGAATGACAAGAATTTGTAGAAAAACAGAGAATCAACTGAAATGGTGATCTGGCATCCCTAATCTAAACAGGAATGTAGCTGACCCTGTCATTTGTAGCTCTTTTATAATGATATAATTATGCAATCAGGAGTAGAACAATGTGCACACAGCTCCTGTTTCTTTAATTTGTTAAGTCTACAAGGCAGCTCTATTCGGTTTCCATAAAAAAATATTACGCAAGCTTTTTTTTTTTGTCATCTTAAATGGAGTGACCCATTATTAGAAAACGGGGTAATTGATGTATTGACAGAGGCTGAAGTGTTGCAAATGGCCTCAGCAAAGGTCTGTTCATGCTCTGGTAAAGTATGTCCAAATGCAGCCCAGAGGTCATGGATTGATGCCATCACTGACATTGGCATGAGATTTGTCCAGTTACAGTTCAGTATGCTGGGATATTGTTCTGGGATTGCCAAATGTTCTGCCATTCTGATTGACAAGGCACGCTGTAGTGAATAATATTGCAACAAATTAGTGGGAATGGTTTACTAGGAAAAAGAACCCGATAAACACCATTTTTGGACTAGTTTGTGAAACTGGTAGAGGAGACCTGGTAGAGAAACTGGATTTCCTTTCCTGTATTGTTTCTTGTATGTTTTTCATGATCTACAATCTTTGTAAAGGTTTTGTGTGCAACACTTTTTCCCCTTGATCTAATTTGTCTTTGATCTGCCTGTTGATTACTAGAAAAACACAAAGCATGAATTTGCTATATTTTTCAATAAAATTACGACTATAATTATAGTATATACTATTTTGATAATAAATTGCATAATAACCAAAAAATGAACTGAAGGCTGATTTGTCTATTGTGACAAAACACTGGGAAACAGAGTTGTAACGTTTTACATAATCACACAAAATTCACACTTATATAACCAAAACTGACATAATATTTTGGCATTTGTGCTTTTTGTTTATACCCATATGTCTCAAAGAAAACATGCACAAAATATTCTCTATGAGTTTGCAATACTTCTTGCTTCATTTGAAAAATATCTTATTATCTCATTTTGCTGTCAAACTCCTCATTTACTAAGACTAACTAATTAAACGTATAGTAACTATATATGGTATAGTATACTATACTATAACATTCTATACTTATAGTATAGTATATGTTCCTACTGAGTTCAATAAAAATAATTTTGTGTTTTGATCACTTTACAGCTGCACTATTATGCAAAATTCACTTTTTAGTAATTACTTAGATATTCAGCTTGGTCTCCAGAGTGTAAGTATAAACAAAACGTCTAATAAAACATGGGGGGAAAAAAACAAGTAGTTAGATTTTTTCCCCCCCTAATGCGACCTCATATAAGAATATTTCCCTAGCTCAGGGATCGGCAACCCATGGCTCCGGAGCCACATGTGGCTCTTTCATCCCTCTGCTGCGGCTCCCTGTGGATAATTTAAGTTCGGCTTTTTATTTCATAAATACGAGGATATTTCATAAATATACATTGAGTCTTATATTGGAGAGTTACCTTCAACCCAGCTTCTTTTTCTTTGGAGTTCAAAATGTTTTTTGTTGCATGCAGAAATAAAATTCCTATGTAGCCTTTCATTGATTTTATAAATGCAACACACTATATAGTTTTTTTTATACATAGCATAAAGATAAAAAAAAAAAAAAATCTATATGCGGTTACCTTCATTTTAGATGTCAAAAGGGTTTAGTGGCACCCGGTGTTTTCGTTTCTGTGGGTCCAAATGGCTCCTTAAGTGTTTATGGTTCTTGAATAATAGATTTTGCACAACCACACAAACATTGTGTCAAATTCTTCACCTGTATCTTCCGACTGATCCAAAAATGAACGCTCTAACACTAACCATTCCTAAGATACATAGCTACATAAGGCTTTCATAGACAATGGAATGGCACTTTCAGAGTGCCATTCCAAGACCAGCCATCACATAACAAGGCAAAACATTTAATCCTAATGTTCCTAGGTTCCCCCTGTGCCACTGGGACAGCTCTGGCTCCTCGGGGCATGACTCCACAAGACTTTGGGTGGTGTGCTGTGGTGTCAGACGCCAGGACGTTAGCACCAGATCCTTTGGATGCTCTGGGTTGCGGATTGGAGCCTCCATGAATTGGATTTGTTTGCCGGGTGCATTCCATGGATGCTCAGTCAGATTGAGATCTGGAAGGTTTGGAGGCCAGATTAACAACCTTGAACTCTTTGTTGGCTGGGTTCTGTGTTCGGCGTGCTGTGGTGCACTTGGGTGTTCTGGTGCCTTTTTTATCGTGGTCAGCATTGCTTTTTCAGCAGTTTGTGCTATATTGGGTTTTCTGTGGAATCGCATCATACAGGCTGACCTCTTTTACCCACGGGCATGGGTACGCCTTGGGTGCCCATAATCCTCTCAACAGTTTGCTAGTGTATTGTTGGTGATCCATGTTATTTACTTCATCTGTCAGTGATCGTAATGTTATGGCTGATTAGTATAAGCTAATTTGTGAAAGGAATAGTAAAATGCAGGACCTTTTAAACCTGTCTAGATTTTATTTACCGCCCAAGGGAACCATTTTTCAAACTTCGAAAGGGACCTGGGGTTAACAAAGCATAATCAGTTGAATTTTAGGAGCCTTGGTCAAGGGGTCATTAATAGAATTGGGACAGTTCCAAGTCCTGTGACTCCAGTTCTAAATAATTGTTTTTAGTAAACATGTTTCCTGTTCTTATTGCATTAACATGGAAATTCTTCTCATATGTACTCTACCATATGCTAGAGATGCACCAGTATCAGGAAAAGATGTAGCAGATCTGATCTCGACCTATTAGTGAAGTGGCGACAGCTTGTTTAAATAAAAGTCAATGATGAGAACAGAATGTTGGCGTTTATTTTCCCTGCACCAAATATAAAACAGATGTCTGTTCGAAATGTGTGGAACTATTCAAAAATGATATGAGGTGCTTTTGTGAAAGAAGTTAAAGCCACTTTGAATTGTCTTGTTTGTAGCCATTAAGTAACCAGTAATGATTAAGCAGTTAACTATTGTCACTATTCATTTATGGTTGTCACTTATCCAGACCTTTTTATAATCAATCATCTACAACATTAACAACATTGATTACCAATTATATTCCAGTAAACTGGTAATGGAGTCATGGGCACACAAGGCTCACCCATGCCCGTGGGGATCAAAAGCCAGTCCATCTTGTCCGATCCCACAGAAAAGTCAATGCAGCACAAATCGCTGAAAAAAAAGTCAGTGCTGTTCATTATGATGAAAAGGCACCAGAATACCCAGTGCACCACAGCCTGCCACACTCATAGCCCTGCAGGCAAAGAGCCCAAGGCTTCTGGACTCCAAACACCCCAAATCTTAATCCAATTGAACACCCATGGGATGCATTGGACAATGAAGTCAGATCCATGGAAGCCCACACCTCGCTAACCACAGCACCTAAAAGATCCACTGCCAACGTCCTGCGGCCAGACACCACAGCACACTTCCAGAGTTCTTGTGGGGAGTCATGCCCTGATGGGCCAGAGCTGCCCAGGTGGCGCAAGGGGAAGCGATACAATACTGGGGATAATGTTTTGCGTTGTAATGTTATGGTTGATCAGTTTAAGGATCGTAGACTGTAGATAGGAGCACATTTTGCATTTCTCCAGCGCTAGCTCACATGATGAAGCCCTTGAGTTCATGATGGCCTTGGTAATTGTTTTCTATTTGTTAAATTATGGCACGCACTTGCTCTGTAAATATTGGATCTGTTTTTCATTCTTCTTTTATATTTTTGCGAGATGTTTGGGATGAAAAGGACCAGAGAATTAAAAGAATAAAATAGTGTAAAACAAAATACAAATAAATAAAAAGAAGTATAAAATGTGAAGCATAAACTACAGCTTTCTAATGCGCATCAACATAATACTGAATTAAATCATCTGGATATCTCAGGATGGATACTCTGTGTCAGCCTATGAAGTAGCAGTGTAGGGAACATAGGCAGGGGCTGTGTGTGGGTGAACAACAACCTCCCACATGCTGCTTTCCCTGGATAGGAAACAAGCATCTACACACACACCCTTATGGCATTGCTCAACCCAGCTGGATCATTCCCAGACCGACATGTGGCATACACAGGAAGAGCAGAACAAGCTGTTTAAAAAAATTGCATTGGGAAAGCATAGGCAGCTAGATATCCTAAGAGGGATATTGCAGAAGGTTAGAAGTGGTTATAGAACAGATGTCATGTCACTGTTCTTTTCTTGTTCAGTTAAGAACAGGAATTGTACTTAAATGCTGGGTAAGCAGGACAGCAACAGACACATGGCAACAGGAAAAACCGGTTGATCTGTTGAGCTGTGGGCATTTTCATGATTTAGCTTCACGCAGACGAACCGATCACTTCAGTCTTGACATGTGTGGTGTCTTCCAGGATGAACACTTTCCACAGGGCTGGCTGACTGATCTGATGAGTTTGAAAATGACCTAAATGATATGATACGGCCTACGTTTTCATCACATCTCAACCACATTGAACATGTACGAGAGATTTTAGTCTGGTTTGTTAGTGTGCACTATCACCATCATGATACCAGAAACCGATGGAGTATGAGAATTTCAGAGACATCAAGTGTATATGCCAAGGCACACTGTTTTGCTTGACAATTTACTAAGACATTTCATGATTTTGTTTTCCCCTTTAATTTGTCATCTGTTAAGTAACTCATTGTAGCGAGTAGGGATGGGAATCACTAGTCATCTCCCGATATGATATCACGATACCTAGGTGCAGATTCGATAGAAACTGCGATTTTTTTTTTAAATAGAGTATGCGCCACAATATATTTAGTCTTGAAATAAAAAGAAGAACAGTATTACCTTGTTGTCATCTGAGAGGTTATTTCTCCTGAAAGTAATTAACATACACACAGTCTTCATATCGTTCATGCCAATTCTCAAACATATCCCGGAACAAAGGTTGATGCAGACTCCTGCAAAAGTAGACGATTTGCTCTCGTAATGCAGGCACAGATCTTGGCAGATCTTCGCTGTTGAACACACTCTCCTTTAACATTCTGAGGAATGGGATGGTATGGGAAGGAATCGTTCTCCCACCTTTTTTAAACTCGGCCCCCGTTCACGACCACTTCTGCGTGCAGAAATAATACTCAACTGTTTTTTTGGTGGGGGGGATTTTTTCCAGATTTTCTCCCTAATTTAGTCGTGTCCAATTCCTCCCTGTCACTAGGGGGCTCCATATTAAGGCTCCTACTACCACTCAGTCGGGAAGACTATCACGTGTTTCCTCTGAACCACGTGACGCCAGCCGACCACATCTTTTCGAACTGCTTGCTCATGCACCGTTGGGGGGGCGGCATAACACACTCGGAGGACGGCGCTATCCGCTCCTTCCGCTTGCGTGAGCTCACAGACACCCCTGATTGGCTGTAGAGCCGTGATTAATGTGGGACCACGAAGTACCTCTCATCCCTCCCCTCTGAGATAGCTCGGCCAATCAGCTCTTTCTAGACCTTCGGCTGCGAGAGGTTACAGCATCACCTGGGAATCGAACCAGCGATCTCCGGATGATAGGGCGAGCACTTTACCACTACTGCGAATACGTGTGGCTGGATCTATGCCCTGTCAACAAACACGCATTCGCTTTCGATATGCACGAGTTTCAGTATTGTATATTTTGACGCATACCATGTTATGATTTTATAAATATCCTGATTCCCCAGGATGATAATGTGTAAATACTGTAGTTCATGGTGCACCACCTGTGGGTTTATAAAAAACTGGTGATGTTTTGCATCCTCAAATGCCTCCAAAGTCTCTACAGTAAACTTGACAGTCAGCACGTAGGTTGAGTTGCTGCAAGCGAGCGGGCGTGTGAGGCTTCTAACGCATGCAATTTTCGACAAATTAGTGCTCACATTGTTTTGAGACTTGTGTAAGCGTGTGTAATGAGTGGGTCTGAGACTAGCTTGCTCACAGAGTTAAGAAAAACACTGAGTTTTGTACAGTATATGAAAAAATTTAACGCCATAAAAATGTGTTCCTGTTGTGCCACTCGGAAGATTCTGCACTCGTTACTGAATGGTTTGTATCTGAGGCTGCTCGGCTGATCACCGGTCAATGCCAATCAAACTGCAAACCATCCATCTCTATTATGAATAAACAAATAGTAAAAAACAAACAAAGTTTTTAGAGTCTCTGTTTCGGTATTATGAAAGAATTATGATTTTTTTTCAATTGATTGATAATTGATTGCAGTATACTTGTTTATACCCAGTGGAGTATACATACAGTATAAGGGGGAAATCTACATAATTAACCAGCAATTGTTTCCATGGATGGATAACTCACAGCTGGAGAGCCTGGTTTTACATCTAAATGGTCAGACGTAACCTGCATGATGAGAGTTTGAGACACAACAGATCTGTTCTGGAGTGCTGAGTCGTCACGTTTCTCAAATGGATGCACTTCTCCCAATGATTCTAAGGCTGATACAGTACACGTCAATGTATGGAAACTTTTGCCTGTGTTGCTTGTTATTATAGGGGCTTTGCAGTCAACTGAAATGTCCTTAACAAGCTCAAAATGCTGTTTACATTACTTCCTTTCTCACACTCTTACAAAGGGGAGAAAAGAGTGATGAGATGGTTATTATCCGTCTGGAAGACAAAAAAAAAAAACCTGGGGGCCTCAAGAAATCCTAATAGGGCCATTAATTTTGAGACGATTTGAAGAATAACATTATGTTGCGTCATCTTGCATGTCGGAGACACAAGGAGGTGCAAGAGAGCAAAGAATAATTTTTTTCTCATGCATTGCTTTTATATATGCACTCACTGTATCTAATGCAGTGGGTCTTGAAGTGAGCTCTATTGAAAATGCTTTTATTTACTCATTCATTTATTCTCTATAGCGCAAGGTTGCAGGAGGCCTGGAGCTCATTCTATCCCAGGGAACTTGCTGCACAAGGTGTGGTAAACCCTGGATGGGGTGTCAATACATCACAGGGCACACAAGCACACACACACTTACACGCACTATGGGCAACGTGTAAACGCAAATTAGCCTATCCTGCATGTCTTTGGACAGTGGGAGGAAACCCTATAAGTATGGGGAGAACATGAAAACTCCACGTATGCAGACCCGAGGCTGAGACTCGAACCCTCCACCCTTAAGATCGGAGGCTACAGTGCTAACCACTATATAACCATATCACTTCCTTGTATTTAATATGATAGATTTCATTATACTGTAAATTGTATTGTTAATAACTGTTTAAGTAAAAAGTACCATCTTTGATATACAGACATTTTGACAGCCATATGAAAACAAGAACATTTTTGGATAAAAAAAACAACAACTTTTTTTTCTTTTCTTTTTTTTATGACGCAAGAAACATTGCAAGCTGAGGAAAATATTTTGTTTTGTTTGTCACAATGATGATTTTAAAAAGCACAAATGCCAAAATATTATGTCTAAATTGGGTTATTTTTATGTGCAAAATATGCGTGATTTTGCAAAATGCTATAACTCCACCTCTCACAGTTTTGCCACAAAGGAAAAATAAAAAAAAAGTACGCAGTTGTAAAAAAGTATGCGCTGCTCTGACCCCAGTTACACTGGGATATGCGAAGAAGGAATTTCACTGTGCTGTAATGTATATGTGACAAATAAAGGCTTAACTTAACTTATAATGCCCCTTCTGGCAATGCTTCTTCTCATCCAAGTGCATAAACGCCTGTGGTCCCATTAAAAATTAATGATAGTAATTAGTAATATAAAAAGGATAATATAGTTCAGAAACCCCAATACAGAATGGGATGGAGAGAACAAAACCAGACATAGCAAACACAACAGCTTTCCAAACACAGCACATGTATCTAATCTCTCTTGTACACAAAGTTCATGTGTCTTTGGCGTGTTGTAACCTCATCTCTCTGCTTCATTTTCTTTAGAAAATATTACTGTAAGTGCATCATGGTTCCCAATTGCAGCAAATCCAGTGTAATATGCAGATATACTTTTTCTTGGCTTTAACATTCTCTAAAAATCCATAGCACACATTTAATTCACTCTTAACAGTTGCATAGTCAGTACTTTAAATGTATTGATCATGTGACAGAATGAAGCAATTCAATTGACTTTTTAGAACACGTTGTGTTTTGCTGTGCGACATGGTAAATGTTATTTGTTCATATGATAAATGAATTTTACAGTTTCTAAGTATTTGGTATGTCCCTTTTTTGCCTTAATGACCATATATGCTCGAGGTGGTTTGTGCAAAATCTTGTAATCTATTTCAGATCAAATCAATTCTTTAAAATCACGATCAAATATTCTTATTATTTTTTGCAGTAGTGGAAACAATAACCTTCATTATCAACGTTACTATATTTATTAATCTTGGAGCCAATCGATAGTTTGCCTTATATGAATTGAATGGGATGAACCCAGGACTAAGTAATTTAAAAACCATTAGACCTCTAAATAATATTAACTTGGAGTAAATATGTGGAACATTCATTAATAAAAAGCTCTATGGCTTCTACAAATAGCCAGAGTAATCAAGCACAGACAGTTCAATTATATTCATAAAACTTTACTGATAGGGTTTGGGGTTTCCTTTAATTGATTTCTTAATCCTACATACTTACATGTATATGGCTCTTGACCTGGAAATTGATGACATCTCAACATGTTAATGATTTACTAATCGTACGGAGGAATTCGGAAAAGAGGATATAATAAATCCAGGATAAAGAGAAACATGTATGAGAAATCATATTGAATAAAACAACATTCAAATAAAAAAATGCATGCAGTATAATATTTGATGCTCATTTGTTGTGTATGAGCATTGTGTCGAGTAAGTGTCTTTTTCCTTATGCCTGGTGCAATATGGCATAAATAAAGTAAGTAACTTTAATGTGATGTTTCAGTGCCCAGACGACGTCTCATTGATCAGTACATTCGTCCTTTCGCCACGTCCTCTGTGTGCTTGAAGAATCTAAGAATAAAGATCCAAATAGATTGTGTCTCCTTGTTGTTTCCCTTCCTCACTTTTTCTTTTTCTCACCTTCAAGAAAGTAAGGAAGGAAAACAAAAAGGAAATGAGAAGGAAACTACTTGTAAGCTTATTCTTAGGTTCTTCAAGCCCACAGAGCCACCAAGTGGTCAGAAATTTCCTGTTTGACGCAAAGCATGACTTTCAAAAAAATGAGCCAAGTGTTCTTTAAGGCCATGACTGAAACTCAATTCTGATTTTTACCTACTATAAATGACTGTCTGAAGGAGGTAGCGTAGTGGTTAGCACTGTGGCCTTGCACCTCCAAGGGCGAGGGTTTGAATCTCTTCTTGGGTTTGTGTGTGTGTGTAGTTTGCATGTTCTCCCCATGGTTGTTGTGTTTTCTTCCACAGACCAAAGACATGCAGGTTAGATTGATTGGCATTCCCAAATTGCCTGTAAGTTTGAGTTCTGTGATGGATTGGCACCCTGTCTAGATATCCTGCTTGGTACCCCACCTTGTGCCATAGGTCTCTTGGGATAGGCTGCAGGCCCCTAGCGACACTGCAGGATAAAGCAGTATAGAAGATAAATAAATGGAAAAAAAGACTGTGAATACACAAATCTGATGTTTTTCAGATTGGATCTTAGTGTGGTCCTAGACCGGAGATATAGACGGTACATGATCATATGACTTGATCATATACGAACAGTTAGATGGGTATTCATGTGACCTTTTTCCTCTGCATATGCGTAGGGTGCTGTCTGATGTCATCAGTCTGCACCGGTAGTGCAGAGATTTTATGCCAATGAATTATGAATGTAAACCGTCATGACATGCAATTCCGATCTGAACAAAAAAAATTCTGAATTGAGCAATGTGGCTTGTAATGTAAACATAGCCAAAAGGGTGATGAAAGTAAAATGATTTCTGACAACCTTTTATTTACTGAATTATAGATTTTAAAATGTTCCTCTTCTTCTTTTTCATTTTTATTCATAAGTACACCACTAGAGGGAAATAAAGTACATAAAACTACAAGAGGCAAGTTTCCATAAAATTCATAGACGTTTAAGAAACTGAACACAAATAATATTTAGACATGAATACACAGGGCATTTTTCCTTGTGGATTATAATTTTTTATTTTATTTGCAGGAATGTTTCTGTTAATTCAATTGCTGTAAACCTTGTTTAAAAATAATCGGAATGATGTAATCAATGTCATTATATTAAATATAATTTAATTTAAATGTATGAATTTTTCTCCCCATTGCTGTTTTTACTTTAAAAAATTTTAATTTGAGTCAAGAAATTTACAGTCGGGAATTATTTTTCATCTGACTGATTCCTGCAGCAGCTCTATTTTTTAAATAGAACTTTATTCAACTCTATCACTGTGAGCAATCTAAAGGGTATTGTTATTGTTTTTTTAATTAATTAATTTTATTTTATTATTATAAGTTAAGATTTTATTTACGGATTAAAAGGACTAAATAAAGGTTTAGCACTACGTTCTACCTGATGCCACTTATCCAGCGCTATACAGTACAACAGAGCAGATACTTCTGAGATCAGAGTGAAATGTAGTGTCTCTAATAACGTAAACAGAAGAAACTATATATTCACAGTATTGGGATATTTGTTAAGACATTTTCTGGTTCTAAATGCCATTTCAGTTGACATTAAAATTGTTACTTTTATTTTCATTCATTCATTCACTCTTTTTATACTGTTGGTGTGTGAGTGTAATAGACTAGTTTTTTTCCCCTTTTTTAGGTGATTTTTAAGCAGCTTTAGTCTTCCTATAGCAGGTCATCTGTTGCACACTGTGTGTGTATGTGTGTTGTTATGATGACTGATCAGTGATCACAACAAGGATCCCTCCAGGGACATTTTATTAGACTAAAGGTATGATTAATTAAATTCTTCCTTAAGTTATGAATAGATTGAAATACAGGCAGGAATTATTAGCCACATTACTAATGATCAGTAAAGAATATAGAATTTATATTCTAATATCCAATAGAATTTTTTATTAATATAAAGTATTTATAGTTATAAAGTTATATTTATAGTAGCGAGTAGAAGTAAAAGTGTCAAATACAGAAAATACTCAAAGAAAAGTACCGTCATCGCATGCGCTTGTGATGGGCGTGGGCCCTAATCTGTTGTCGCTCCTCACTCACTAGGTAGGCGACCTTTCCTTCTGCAGGTGCGCGAAGGGGGCGGGGCCGCTGGAAGCTGCGGCACAATCAGCACTAATGGATTGCAGGCTCCCCACGTTATAAAAGCAGGTCAGGAAGTGTAGCTCAGGTCTGGTCTGGTGTGGTTTGGTGTGGTGCCGCCCATGCATCAAACCTGTTACACTGGTGGAGAATGCGGGCATGGGGGCACCTGAAACAGTCCTTGGGTTGAGTACCTAACGAGGTTGAGGTCTTAATTACGGACAGGCAGTGCCCGTGGCGACAGTTCGCTCAGAGATGAGGGAGGGGCAGTGTCACGGCATGCGCCTGTGATGGGCATGAGCCTTAATCAGTTGTCGCTCCTCACTCACTAGGTAGGCAGCCTCTCCTTCTGCAGGTGCGTGAAGGGGCGGGGCCGCTCGAGGCAGGCACGGCTGTGGCACAATCACGTTATAAAAGCAGGGCAGGAAGTGTAGCTCGGAAGATTTCCTCCCTCCTTAAACCCTACACATACCCTTTTTTTCTGAATAAATTGATCTTTTTCCCCTAAGACCTCACCTCGTGTCCGTGTTTGTGGTGCTGCCCATGCGTCAAACCTGTTACAGTACATATACACAAAAATTAAACTTTAGTACAGTAAGGGAGTTACTGGTCACCTCTGGACACTGAACGGATTTATGATCTGTAACTTGTGACAAAGACTGGCCTTCCAGCAGCTTGTGAGCATGTGAGCCTTTCCACTTACACTTCTGGTTACCAGGCAATGGCTAAATAAACAGCTGATTGGAAAACATAAGAAGTCCTGTAGTTACTTTCGGAATCAAGGTTTAGTCTCTGTAGCATGACAGTCACACTCAGCACTCATGGCCGGCCCTAGGCCTCTTCAAACTTTCCTTTCACACTTTTATCTTTGGAAAAATAATGCCTGTGCTTCTTTACATTTTCACTTGAATATATGTTTGAGTATCCTGTATTATGAGGACAGTATTGCAGTTGTGACTCACTAATATGAATTTATATAGCATATAGTATAGTATTTACAGTGGTGTAAAAAACGGTTTCGATAAGGCTGTTACAGCGCTGTGGAGAAATTTTGGCCCACTTACCTTTGCAGAATTGTTGTAATTTAGCCACATTGGAGGGTTTTCGAGCATGAACTGCCTTTTTAAGGTCATGCCACAGCATCGCAATTGGATTCAGGACAGGACTTTGACTAGGCCACTCCAGAGTCTTGTTGGGTTTTCTTCCACAGACCAAAGACATGCAGGTTAGATTGATTGGCATTCCCAAATTGCCTGTAAGTTTGTGTTCTGTGATGGATTGGCACCCTGTCTAGATATCCTGCTTGGTAGTCACAAACAGATGGCCGGACATTCTCCTTCAGGATATTTTGGTGCACAGCAGAATTTATTGTTTCATTTATCCCAGCAAGTCTTCCAGGTCCTGAAGCAGAAAAATAGCCCCAGACTATCACACTACCACCACCATATTTTACTGTTATTGCCACACATAATGGGACACACACCTTCCAAAAAGTTAAACTTTTGTCTCGTCAGTCAACAGAGTATTTTCCCAAAAGTCTTGGGGATCATCAAAAAGTTTTCTGGCAAACCTGGGACGAGCCTTTATGTTCTCAGTTTTCATCTTGCAACGTCTTGCTGTGCAAACTATTTTTGCCCAGTCTCTTTCTTATGGTGGAGTCATGAACACTCACCTTAACCGAGGCAAGTGAGGCCTGCAGTTCTTAGCAGTTTGTAGATAATGGCTCTCACTGTGGTTGGCTGCAGTCCCAAAGCTTTCGAAATGGCTTTATAACCTTTTCCAGACCGATAGATCTCAATTATTTTTTTAGATCTTCTCATTTGTTTTGGAATTTCTTTGGATCTCAGGATAATGTCTAGCTTTTAAGGATCTTTTGGTCTACTTCATTTTGTCAGGCAGGTCCTATTTAAGTGATGCGAACAGATGTGGCAGTACCTGGGTATCAGGCCTGGGTGTGGCTAGAGAAATTGAACTCAGGTGTGATAACCCAGGGCTATGTATTTTTGGATTTTATTTTCCCTTAATAATAAAAACCTTCATTTAAAAACTGCATGATGTGTTTACTTGTGTTATCTTTAACTATTATTTAAATTTGTTTGATGATCTGAAACATTAAAGTGTGACAAACATGCAAAAAAAAAAGAAAAAAGAAATCAGTAAGGGGGCAAACACTTTTTCACACCACTGTACATAGTGCCAAAATTATGAGTCACATAACCCAGTCTAACTAAAAATGTGACAGAGATGGCCTTTAGCTAAAATTAGCCCTTGTCGTGTGTGTTTAGCGTAAAAGATAAGGCCTGTCACCACTCATCTTCCCC
Source organism: Leiocassis micropogon (assembly GCA_028565275.1). Lineage (NCBI taxonomy): Eukaryota > Metazoa > Chordata > Actinopteri > Siluriformes > Bagridae > Leiocassis > Leiocassis micropogon. Next base: position 8,596,700 of record JAOVVA010000027.1, on the reverse strand, counting down.
TGCTGAGGTTTACAGGAATTTCTAATAGTCCTCACAGACACTAAGCTCCTCTGGGAAGTGCATGTTTGTAACTCTTTCGAGATTTGACCCACCCGAGCAGCATGTATCGGGAATATTCCTGAGAATGAATGAGAAATATTAAAAACAACAACAACAATCAGAACGTGAACTCACATTTGGATAGGTTAAACTCCAATCAGGACTAAAATCATAACAGTTTTCACTCACTTGATCTTTTGCTCATATCCTTAATGTCTAAATAACATTGATAGCCCAACACCATGCCATTCATTCTTGCACTAGACTAGACCTTATCAGGGAATGCTATGTTCATGGACAGCAATGGAGACTCTAAGGCGCCTGCATGTATTCACAAAGAACGACTGGCTTGTTTGAACAGGGCATTTCATAAAAAAAGGCACACTTTTTTTCCTAAGGAAACGTAGTTTGTGCACTCGTTACTGTCCTATATGGGTCAGTTCCTGGATGCAGAGGTATAAAAGGTAGAGGTGCTGTTTCAGATTTGTTATCGTCTGTTGCTAAACCAGATTTTGCATCAAGACGTGCTTATCAGCTAATGTTTACAGAATAAAATGTCTAATATGATTAATATTTTGATGTAAATATTAGTAAAAGTTATGTCTTCAAATCTGACCGCTCATCCACTCTCACTCCTGATATGCACGTGTCCCCTAAAACAGAAGACGTTAATGGCAGAGCTTTTTAAACAAAGCTTGGCCATGCATCTATTCGTATTTAAAAATCGCTGAGCACTTTGCTAGAAATAACTACACACCTATTATTTTACGCAATTACCTAATCAGCCAATCATGTGGCAGCAGTGCGATGTACTGTATATACTATGCAGATACTGGCTAGCAATTTCAGGTAATGTTTATATCAAACATCAGAATGTGGGGAAAGAAAATCGTGGTAATCATGATTGCTGGTGCCAGACTGGCCGGTTCACACAACAGTCTTTATAATTTACTCGGAATGGAGCAATAAAGAAAAACATCCTGTGAGTGGCAGCTCTGGGCATGAAAATGCTTATTGATGAGAAAGATCAACTGGGAATGGCCAGACTGGTTCGAGTGGACAGAATAGCCACAGTAACTCAATTGTGGTGAGGAGAAAAGTATCTCAGAATGCACAACACATCAAACCGTGAGGTTTGCAGAGGATCACATTGGACTGCCAAGAACAAGCTAGGGCTGCAGCACGCTGGGCATGGGCACACTGAAACTGGACTGTTTAAAGCATGAAAAATCTGCTATCTGATAAATCCCCATTTTTGCTGAGGCGCACAGATGGTAGGGTCAGAATTTGGCATCAACAGCATGACTCCATGGACCCAGTGTGACTTGTGTCAACAGTCCTGGCTTGTGGATGCAGTGTAATCCTGTAGGGAATTACGCTTGAATGCCACAGCCTGTTTGAGTATTGCTCCTGCCTATGTGCATTCCTTCATGGCTACAGTTTACCCATTTTCTAAAGGGCATGTAAATGCCAGAGGTGGGCAACGTATACAAATCCTGTACTTGAGGAGGATTTGATTAAAGGAAAAATATCCCATGTAAAATATTACTCAAGTAAAGGTAGAAGTCTTCCATTTACAATTCAAATTGAGCAAAAGTATAAAAGTACTTACCTTTAAATGTACTTAAGGATGAAAGGTACTTTCCTTCCCTCCCTCCTTCCCGACTGGAGACGTGATGTTTTTTTGTTACTGTTGCATCTGTCTCAACTTCTAATTGACATGCTTAGGCATTTCAGAAAGAGAGAGAGAGAGAGAGAGAGAGAGAGAGAGAGAGAGAAGGCAAATCATGCAATAATGCATAATACTCATGAGATGGCAATATTCTTATGCTTTACATAATACAACTACACATCCCTCTTTTTATGTAACGCAATGTCATGCAGAGTTGTAGTGCAGTAGAAAGTACAGATATTTGTTGTAGGATGTAGTTGAATCAAAGTTAAAAGTATGTAATAAAGCTACTCAAATAGTGTACAGATGTGTGAATATATGTTTATAAGTATAGTAACAAAGTAAATGTTAATTGTACCCAATAAAGGCCCTTGGGGAAGAGATTTGTAGTATGATGAATTGTGTGAAAAATTTGCAGGACTCACATGTCGTTAGCACAGTCAGATAAGATTCTCAAAAAAAAATGTTTCTAACATCTTGTGGAATGCATGTTGTGAAGTAAGTGAGTAAGGGAGACCATACTTACTGTATTATTAGTATAGTGTTCCTGCTTGGTGATCCAGCTATAGTGTTAGTGCTTGGTGAGTGTATATTTATATGTATTTAGAAGACATTATCTGTTTCTTCAAAATAGAATACTTATACAAATATTTTTTTGTCAGGCACTAAGCTCCTATATATAATAATAATGGATATAAAACAGAACCAAAAAATCAGTCAGAGTTTTCTTTGATGTTACATTGATCACTATAAAACACTGCTGTACATAGGGTATAACATACAGTATTTGCCTCTTGCACCCTACATAATGTAAAAATACTGGCCACTGGTGGCTCAGTGATAGGTGTTTTGGCCCGGGTTCGATTCCCAGCTTGACTTTGCCTATTTATTGCACGTATACTGTATGCATCTTGTTGCATAACTCTGGCCTGTATCACATATGCTTCTTTACCACCATCAATAAAGTGCATTCTGTCCAGAGCACTCTTTGAAGCATAAATAAAAGTGATTAAATGAAGGTGGACCGGCAGAGTCTATCTGGCTACAGACCAGCAGGACAAAGTGACCTTCAGTATAGAACAGTGCAGCTCTTAGATTTCCTTGTTCTTGGCATATCTGCCTTTCAAGTGAAACTCATACTCAGAACTGGGAATAGAGACAAACAAAATGAGACACAACTGAGACACTGTGAGCTCATAAACTGGTGACCTGGAGCATCAGAACTTTAGGATCTGCCTTTGATAAACATTGAACAGAAATCCCTGATATTCTATGGTGCATATTATCAACTTATTAGCTAGAAAAAGGAAAGGGCATCTCATTCCGTCTGAGGTCTGACCTGCAAAAAGACATCACTATTTATTTCCCTCTTATCTACTTTGCAGCTTTGAAAGGGTGAGGGCTGATTTTGGAGTAATTTGCTGTTCCCCGTACACCACAAGGACATTTTGGATTAAAAAAAAAAAAGCTTGCTTTTGAAAGCGTTAGCAAGGCTGAGTATCCTTATATGAATTTATAAAGCATATAGTATAGTATTTACAGTGGTGTGAAAAAGTGTTTGCCCC
>JAOVVA010000027.1:8582567-8593324 GCA_028565275.1 Leiocassis micropogon | reverse complement strand
CAAGGCTGAGTATCCTTATATGAATTTATAAAGCATATAGTATAGTATTTACAGTGGTGTGAAAAAGTGTTTGCCCCTTACTAATTTCTTATTTTTTTGCATGTTTGTCACACGTTAATGTTTCAGATCATCAAACAAATGTAAATATTAGTCTAATGGCTCTCACTGTGGTTCGCACAGGAAAAAATAAGTACAATAAGACCAAGCCTATATTAATACTGCTTACATAAGTGTTTTCTTTTCTGGTGAAGTAGGAGCGTCTGAGGGTTTATAATTTTTGCATGGCTTTGATTCATTTTATGGTCCAATTGCAAATATCTATGGATAATTGGTGCCATTAAGAATGGGCCGTGGGGTGAAGGGTTTAAAAAAAAGTTATTTAATACTGGTAAAAATTAATTAGCCGAAGTGACTAGTTTAGATTTTTTTTATCTTTCTGAAGGTATTTTTTATTATGCACTGCTTTGAAAAAAATCTATGAGCCTAGAGAAGAAGAGACATCTACAGAATGTCTTGTATGTCTCTTAAATCCAAAGTTCACATTTCTTGTACAGCATGATACAGCACTTTCTTATCAGTACGAAAATAACTGTAACTACTTTAAATAGCAGTAATTAGATCCGAAATACAGCTAAATTCCAGTTGTGCAAATACCAGCTAACACAACATGTAAAAGAAAGAGTGATTAAGAGCCTTCCATTGGATAATTACTGCAGTGATTATTATGGTTCAGCTGACAAGAAGTTATTTTACCTTAACTGATGCAGTGTGTAGCTTCTCATTTATTAAACATGTCAGAAGACATTTCCTGTGGTCGTGGCAAAGATGTTAGTCTGTTTCAGAATCTTCAAATTATTGTCCTGCATCACGAAAACAACTATGGAGATTGTTGAAACTATTGAAATTGGTTTAAGAACTGAAAAACACATTATTAAAATGTGAAAGGATAGAGGTGCACCATCAGCTTCAAGGAAGCAACATGGTCAGAAAAACATCCTGAATGAGCGTAATGGGCGAACACAACAGTAGACCTCATGGCTATGTTTAATAGTGAACGTAAGACCATGTAAAGCGAACTTAAGGGATTGGGACCAAACAGCTGTGTAGCTGTACGAACACCACATATCAGTAAGGCTAATCAGGAAAACAGTCTTGTGGGACTGAAAAAATGGGGAAAATTTGTAACACGCCAACCGATGGCAGCACAAGGCTGCACGCACAGTCACAACCTTCATAGGTCAGTGTGCCAAACATGTGCCTGGGTTCATTGGGAGCTGTGAAACTGCTGCTATTCTGAACATGTGTGTTACCACGTCTGCGATTTAATCATGGACAGCTTGTTAGAACAGAGAGAAGGTGAAATTTTGTGTAAAACTGGGCACATCTTTCACAGAGACATTTGACATGATTTGGCAAGTTTACAGTGATTCTGCAATGAGTCATTCGAGGTATTTTGAGTGGCACAAGCGCTTCTAGAGTGGAAGAGTATCATGGCCACGAAAGATCAGGAAAACTTTAAACAAGCACAACCTGCAAAAATGTCGAAACCATTCGGCAACTTGTGCATGATGATCGTCGGAGAACAATTCACAACATTGATGCCATTGTTGGTGTGTCATACGGAACAGTCCAGGTAATCCTGGACCAAAATTTGAACATGTGCCGTTGTGCTGTTACAATTGTAACATTTGTTTAATAATGTTTATTTTAGTCTCACTTTTTTTACTCCTTCTCTAAATTTATCATTCAAGTGTTTATGTAAATGTACTACTGCAGAGCCATGCCCTCACAGAGAACATCTAAGGTGGTGGTAAAGTTATGGATGTTCATTTGGCAGACTGTACCAGTTCTGAGAAGTTATATGATATACAGTAGTATTAGCTTCTTTACTTTTGGAAGTTAAGTAGGCTTTATGGTTCTGCATCAACTCTACTCCATAGGTATCGCTTGGCCGTGTATCCTTCACCGTACCATATATATATATATATATATATATATATATATAGTCAACTATGATAGAGCACCCCAACCTGATGGAACTGGGGCTCAAACTGCTGACCTCCTGATCAGTAACTCAGTACCTTAGTTTTCTGAGCTACTGTACCACTGCCTGTTTAACATAACATTGTGTTATCTTTGAGATTATTTAAATATGTTCAGTATTGGCTGGATATTCACTTTCTTATGTCAGTAAATACAAATTGCAAAAAACAGACCTTGCAATAGCTATTCATGTTTTATAAATGTAATGTAAAAATGTAATATTAATGTGTTTCTTACAGAAAGACACATAGAAGTACAAGTACAGAAACACTTGTTTTTGTGAGAAACAGTTGTGTTTAAAAGAACATAGGCTAGTGAAGTTCAGCCTGTCTGCGTTTCAAAATAAATTCAGCAGAAAGCGTCAAAGTGACTCAGCACAGCGGCATAAAAACACCACCACCTAGCGGTTTGGCGGTGTAATTGCAGGACGACACAAACAGTGTACAGAGAAGTATAAATGATAATAAAAATAAAACTTGCATAGCCTACAGCATAGACTCGATATTGACTTGACGTAGTACATAAATCAGCCTTTAGTGTCTAGCAATTGCATTGTTTGGATATAGAGTACTAAAGAGTAATGACATCCAAACATCATTAGGAAAGGAAAGGAGAATGTTTAACTTGTCTCTCTCTCTCTCTCTCTCTCTCTCTCTCTATCTTTCCTTGACCCCAAAATATGTTCACGTCATCACCAAAAAAGCAACTGATTTCTCCCTGAATGAAATGTATATACAGGCTGTATATCTGTACTCAGTGCTAAACCACCTCTGTGTTTTTTTTGGACCTTTGCAAGTGGTGAGGGATTTAAAGCTGACCACATCCTCTCTCTTTCTATCTCCGTACTTCATATCCTGCCTTGATCACTATCTCTGCTCCTTTAGGCTCTGCATTATCAATCCCACCCCACCAGTGATCTAGTCTCCCAGCGCCAGAAGCTTACAAACTGTCAGGCTTGCTTTTGTCTTGCTGTAGTTTTATGCAACCTGTCCTCATCCCTGCCTTTTCATCATCTTAAAATTCATATATGTAGCCTTTTTTTTTCTAATTCATTTCTCTGAGTTTCTACTTGATTTTTCTTTATCTTTGCCTGCATGCTATTGTTTGTTGGACAGTTCTGGCTGTTCTGACCTTGAATCATATAAAGTTCCTAATAAGGTAATCTTGCACTTGCAGCCTAGTCTAAGGCTTCCCAACTTGGCAATAACAGATTTGGTATATTTAAAAAAAAAAAAAAAAAAAAAAATTAAATGGAGATGATGTAGGAAAAAAGAAATTGGACCCTTTTATGAAATCAATGCAAAACAAACAAACATAAGAAAATTTGTTCTTGCCATTTGATCGCCTATATTTTTGTATTATTGCTGTTGTTTTAAAGCATTCGCCACTCTCAGGCTCACCTCCATTGAAGAAAGAACCCATCAAGGCATTGCACATGAATAATGCAACATGTAAATAATGCAGCAACCGTCTAAAAAGTTAATGAAGTGTCATTCATAAGCTTTTCCTTATTGAACTCATTGTAGACATACAGTATATGTAGGTATAAATGTACTTCATAATCATTTGACAAGATAGATAGATAGATATTTTATTGATTCCGAAGAAAAGTCCTGAATTTTTTTGGATGAATTATTAAAAATATAAAAACAGGCAATCGAAACCAAAAGAAATGTACAATAGAAAGAAAAGCCACACAGACAGAGCTACTGGATGGGCTGCCACTCGCGTTGGTGCCCAGAAAAATATGCAACAATACCCTTGGCTCTGCTGCTTTTTATAACAGGCCAGTTATTTTAAAAATGACATCGCAGTAAACAAGAATGACCTCCCATGGTGCTTTTGAAGTATCTTTAATCTGTCTATAATGTCGTGTCCTACATAAAGAAACACTGTAATGCTTAAATGTAATTACTGATTACAGGATTGCAGGAAAACTGTGTGTGGTCTAGCGTCTAGTTGGCGTGTGTTTTTGTATGGACTGAGTCCTTATACTGTTATGATGTTGTTTTTGAGGTGAGGGTTTTTAATTATATGTACATTATAGACGTTATTTAAGTATGATTTCATACGCAGACTTTGTGTGCGTTTTGCAGCAATAACCATGTATTTTTGCAGCAATAACCATGTATTACGGATAAACTCTTGCATCGGCTTTCTCTGTAAAATTATTTATGGTGGGTTTTTTTTTTTTGTAGTTTGTGTATCATTAATAAATTCAGTTCATATAATTGTGTTTGGTACATTTTGAAGTAAAACTATCAGTCAAGGAAAGTGGTTTAATCAACACAACAGCGTGATATGAAACACACACACACACACACACACACACACAGAGTCTTGCTATACTTGAGAGAACCTTCCACTGACATTATTGTTAATTTAGCTAATTAATAATATGTTTATCTATCCTTAACACCTGATCTGTCTTTTCTATATATGTAAATCAAAAAATATTAAATATAAAAAATATATATATATATAAAATAGGTTAATAGGAAAACCCATTTTCGCAAAATCTCAGATATCCGTATCTGTTTGGTCCTTGCTAGGATATAAACACACACACACACACACACACACACACACACACTTACGCAGCACTTACACAGATGAAGTGTCTAAAAGTGGGAGGGAAGCTGCTGTGTAACCAATCACTGACAAAGGCTTTTGGAGTGTGTGTCGGTTTCCTTTTACAGCGTCTCTGCAACTTGGGCTATTTTAAAGACACATACACACAGCTGCACCTGACAGTCTGCTGTAGGGAGGCCAGCTCTGTGGCCATTAATCCCACAGTTGCGAGAGTGTAAAACAGATGAGAATAGAAAGCGAGAGGAAGCAATATAATATCCAGAAATATCAAATGGCTGTCCTTTCTTCGGGGAGGCTCAGAAGGTTTTCTCCTACTGGGATTAGTACTTGGCTGCCAGCCTGCAAGGCCTGACAGCTCTTTGCCTTGTAACTCTCAGTTATTCTGCCATCTGGAAGAAACGCTCTTAGCATCAGTGAATAAGTTGCGAGTTCTTTGCCACCACTCACGTGAAGCTGCTGGTTTTGGGTGTGTATCCTGGATTAGACGTGGGCAGCGAATCAGAACGTCATGGTCAAGCTGCTCTGAGCCGTGCAACTGAGATCGGCTAGGCCAGGTATGTTCACCTCTGCACTGCTCAGACACTCTGCATTTCCCGGACAGCCATGAAGAGATTCAGCAGCCTGAGAGGAAGCAAGAAGCGCAAGGAGAATGAGGACAGGACGGGGAGACGCCAATCAGAGCCCCATGGGATTCTGGGAACAAGTAAGCCAACTGTTTAGTGTAAAACTCTGTAGTCATGCCATGGCTTTTACAGCTGTGTGTGAATCCAGGAAGGACTTTATAACATCTATGTTACTCTGTATAATTGGAAACTGGAATGTTAATTCTTAAATAATTAAAAACAAAATAATTCTTTATAGATATAAATTTCTATCAAAATGTTCCAATAGAGGTTCTCTGCATCAGAAAGGGTTCTGAGTAGAACCTTTATTGGGATGCTAAGAGCCTTTAATCTTTATTCAAGAACACTTTTAAATCCACTGAGTTAAAAAAGACAATTTTGCTCACCTTTGAGTTATCCAGATTAAAGATGTACTGCAATGATCGACTGTCTTCATATAAAAGATGTCAAACATCATATGGATACCAATGAAGACATGTATCTAGAAGCCAGATCAAAGGGTTTTAGGATGGACCAAGAACAATGGACGTCTGTAGTCATACTACCGATGTATGTGAGGTTATGCAGGCATAATACATTTGTGCTTTTTATTTATTTAATAGAAAGAATGATGCATATATGCTTGTGTGTATTGGAAGAGACAATTTGCCTGTGTCAGAATCTTGTATTTTTAGTTTATATATTTCATCAGTAACTTAGTTTTGAACATATCATTTAATAAGAGTATGGGAATCAAATCCTACATGATATAAAATTCCAAATCATTAGTTTTGAGAGTTCACTGAAGTTCACAGTTGTTCTTAAGAAACAAATAAGACCTATAATGCGAGATTACTGCCTTAAAAGTCTGTGTAATATGGCTTCATTGCTCCCACACTGACAGATCATACCCAGAACCATGTCTATGGATCGTCACTGATTTTAAAATTCTGTTAACACGGTAACATTTATATCATTGGCCATTTAGTTACAGAATACACAATATGCATTATAAGGTCAAAGGTTTAGTAGAGTCAGACCCAAAATTATTCATACCCTTGGCAAATTCTGACTTAAAGTTACTTTTATTCAACCAGAAAGTTTTTTCTTGATTAGAAATGACACTGGCGTCTTCCAAAAGATAATAAGACGATGTACAATTGTGGGGGGAAAATATTACTCATATTTTATTTACATTTGAACAAAAAGTGGCATGTCCAAAATTATTCATACAATAAATAGATCAATAGAAAAGCCTTTATTGGCTATTACAGCAATTAGACGCTTCCTATAATTGCTGACCAGCTTTTTTGCATGTCTCCGCTGGTATTTTTGCCCATTCATCTTTATAGTCTACTTGTTGCTTTTATAATAACCTCCACTCTTCTGGGAAGGCTTTTCACTAGATTTTGGAGGATATCTGTGGGATTTCGCCCATTCATCCACAAAATTTTTAGTCAAATAATAGCTCAGGCACTGATGTTAGGTGAGGAGGCCGAGTGCACAGTCAGTATTCCAGTTCATCTCAAAACTACTCAGTGGGGTTGAGATCAGGACTTTGTTCAGACTTTAATTGTATTTTTCTATGGGAGCATTGGCATGCTGGACATGATTAGTCTAGGAGTCTTAGCTTTAGTGAAGGGAATCTAAATAACATCTTATGATGCTTCTGTATTCTTCCTTATTGGTGGCAGTAGTTTAGGGAAGTCCTACGTATGGACTCTTAGATGTCTACAAACTCTTGGCCCTATACTGAATGAGGAAATGTTTAATTTTTTAAATTTTTATATTTTTTTCTTGGGATTTTTCCAAAATTTCTCTGTAATTTAGTCATAGACAATTCCCACTCATCATAAGGGCAATCTTTTCGAACTGCTTGCTCATGCACTGTTGGGAGCAGCGTAACACACTCAGAGGAAAATGCTATCGGCTTTTTCCACTTGCTTGAGCTCACAGATGCCCATGATTGTCTAGAGCTGCGATTGATGGGAGAGCGCTAGAGTGCCTCGTAATCTCCGGATGATAGGGTGAACTCGTTACCCGGGCACCACTCAGGGGGCATTTAATTTGCTAATTGAGTCAACTTTATAGATATCGCCTCTCTACATTTAAACACTGAATTATTATAGGTTTCCATCTGGTTGCTATGAGGAACCTAACTCATACGTTTGTCCTTTTGAAGTGTGCTGTTGATTTGATGTCAGATACCTATTTTTAATCATGTCCATGTACTTTGGCAAGGGTTACCCAGGTTTGACAAGTTCCAAAATTTTATATCTCACAGGAAATAAAGTTTTACAAGCACAATTATAAAGTTGTCAAGGTATACTGTACAAGTAATATAAAGTTATAAAGTTGTATAACTCTTATTTGCTTTTTCATTTTATTAGTCATGATAAGTCTTCGTCTAAACTGCACCTGTTTCTAGTTCTTTGTTTGGTTCATTTATATAGATCTTACTACCAGCTCTACTCATCCTTTCTCTTCACTTGCTTTTAGTCACCGTAAACCTCTGAGTCAGACAATGAGTCAGCAAATTTGGCACACAGATTCATAATAGCTGCAATAATGTCCTTTTTACTCATTCCGTCACCACTATCAACTGACCTTCATTTTACCCTCCTACAGAGACTTGTCCTAACCTTTGCACTAATGGGCCATGCTAAGACTATTATTATAATTTAAGTTCTACTTAATTCTTTTTTCCTGTACTGATTGACAAAGAAAAACTGCTTTTGTGACCTTCAATTTCAGCTTCATACTTGACTCTAAGCATCATAAGATCTTAGTACTTCTAGGAACAACTACTATAATCCTTTTAACTTTTTGCTCCAAACAGAACTCTTTCCAATTATTTGTGTACTGTAACTTAAACCTGTGATTTTCAATTGCCCTGTACAATGCCCATAACCATTGTAATAATAATAATAACAATTAATAACAGACAAAGTGGGAAACTGGCTGACCCCGTTTTCTTACTAACAAGCTAGTCAGCCAACTTGACGTCATATATATATTTTCATTCTAAAACAGTGAACTGTATAGTCAGTGTTTTAAATTGAACAAGCAGATATGTCTTTAATCTAAAGGTAATACTTGTATTTTTACTGTATAATTCATTTAAAGGTTATATTTTATTTCTGATGCTGTGCACTGCAATCCTGATTTGATGTCACTCTGTTACAAGGGAAGGAACTTGAATTCGACAATCGCCTTCTTGAGAGTTGCTTTCTCAGTCTGGTGCCATTTCACATCACAAAACATGCTTTTTATTTACTTGTTTTTTTCACTGAGTTTGTATTGTTCCAACTATAAAAAAACTGCCTAAGTAATGTTTTTAAATACACTACTGTATATTGTCAAAAGTATTCGCTTGCCTTCACATGCATATGAAATTAAGTGACATCCTATTCTTAATCCATAGGGTTTAATATGATGTTGGCCTCGCCCCCTTTGCAGCTATAACAGCTTCAACTCTTCTGCGAAGACTTTCCACAAGGTTTAAAAGTGTGTTCATGGGAATTTTTGACCATTCTTCTAGAAGCGCATTTGCGAGGTCAGACACTGATATTGGATGTCTGGCTCGCAGTCTCCACTCTAATTCATCCCAAAGGTGTTGAGGTCAGAACTGTGCAGGCCAGTCAAGTTATGCCACACCACACTTACTTATCCATGTCTTTATGGACCTTGCTTTGTGCACTAGTATGCAGTGCATATCCTGATTAAATACCCTAATTTATTATCGCTATAGACAGTACTGTATACTGTATATACTGTATCTATATATCTAACAAGACATGGGTATAGCTATACAATTCAACTAGTTTTTATTGTTATAGCGATTTATAGCAATGGTCATTGTAATAATAAAATTCTAAAAAAGCTTAATAAAATAAAAATTATGGAAAAAGTGTAAGGGGGACAAATAAAGGACTGAAATCAATAATTACACCAAGGTCTTTTTTTCTGCACATGATAAAACTTAAAGGCCAGTGTGATCAGAAACCTTACTTCTAGCTGCATGTGGTCCTAGTACCAGTACTTCTTTCTTGTACTGAATGTACTTGTATGTAGAATGAAGTTAATTAGCACCAAATGTCTAATGACCTTCACACATTCCTCAACTTTCTTAAGCTGGTGTCTCTCATCTGGCTTTGCCGAGACATTCCATTATGGCCGGCCCCTTAACTCCTACAACATTTTCTGCTCTATATAAGGAAAAAGAGATATAAGAACATACAGTAGTATTGAAAAGTTTTGAAAACTGCACTAAGGTCAAGCAACAAACAAGAAGACACAGCCTTGATCAGAGGCCAGTAGTAGGTCATTTACCACTTTAACCAGTGCTGTCTTTGTGCTATGATGAGGCAGAAGTCCTGACTGCTACATTTTATTTCTATGTACTGTAGGTATGAGCATAGATGCTGTGCTACAACTATCATCTAGGATTTTGGAGATAAAGGGGAGATTTGATATTAGCCTGTAGTTGGACAGCTCTCAGGGGTCGAGGACTGGTTTCTTAATTAGGGGTTTAATAGCTACTAGTTTACAAGATTTAGGAATGGAACCATTGCTGAGTGAGGAATTGAGTATTTTAGTTATTTCTGGTGGTATTTGTCTAAATAAGCATAATAGACAAGTTAATGCTTCTGCTGAAGAGATGAGTGAAATTAGTTCAGTCTCTTGAAAGGGAGTCAACTCTTGATCTGATATAGTTTTCAATTTTGTTATTTTAAAACCTTAAATTTTAAATAAGAATCTATGAACATTTTTTGCTTCTATAAGAGTGGAGAGATAAGTTGATCTAGCAGCACCAAGACCTCTTTAAGTGTTCAGGATGCTCTCCTTCCATGCTGTTTGAAAAATGACCGATTTAGTTTGATGCCATTTACGTTCTAGTTTTCGAGCAGTCTGTTTTAAGTTGTGGGTGTGATTGTTATACCAGGGTGCTAGGTTTTTCTCTCTAAGTATTTTTCTATAGCTACATTATCTATAATCTATATTATAGAGTATAATTTATTGCTGACTCTAAATATTCAGTTACCTGATCAAGTTTTAGGGGGTCGGGTCTGGGGTGTGATCCAGTCATAGTTACTAGATGGCCTGTTAGGCAAGTTAAATACATCACTAGACATTTTCTGGAGAAAAGTGAAAACAGCTCGTTTCTAGTCTATACGGATACGATATGAGTCTGTGTACTATATGTGATTCTAGGTAGTGTGTGTATGATTCAAAGGGGTGTGGCTTGGGCTACTCGCTGCAGCTGCTCCTCCATCTACAATCTCAGAGACATAAAATCAATTTTCACTTCAAAACCAATGGGGGGCCTCCAAGTGGCGCAGTGGCAAAGCGCTCGCCCTATCATCCGGGTAGCACTGGTTCGAACCCCAGGTGATGCTCGTTTTCCTCTCACAGCCGGAGGCACAAAGAGAGCTGATTGGCAGAGCTCTCTCAGGGGGGAGGGATGAGAGGTACTTGCGCTCCCACATTAATCACGGCTCTACAGCCAATCAGGGGCGT